>JAJOZX010000096.1:1172500-1190000 GCA_023014485.1 Bathynomus jamesi | reverse complement strand
ATTAGAGTGGGTATTTGTTATCATATTCCACTGATTCCTGAACCAGAAGAATTAAAGCATCCCCAAAGAAGCAAACTACCACCACCATGTTTAACCGTAGAAAGAATGTTTTTTCCTGGAATGCAGTATTTGGCCAAGCATACCGTTGTTCGTTGTCCCTGAACAATTCAATTTTACTCTCGTCATCTGTCCAGAGAACTTTCTTCCAGAATGCAAATCCATCATTTTCATGAATCTTGGTGTACTTTAAACGAACTTCTCTATGCGCTTTTCGTAGGAGAGATTTTCTTCGTGCAACTCTTCCATGTAGAACATTCTTTTTCACGTACAGTGGAAAGATAGACAGCGATCTTAGACAGTCTTAATGTTTGGCAAATATCACCTGCAGTCACTCGTGGATTTGCAGTAGCCATTCTTTCAGTCCGTCTAACTGTACCTTTTGAAATCTTGCAAGGTCGTTCACACTTTGGTAGAGTTTTTATTGTTCCAAAGTCTCTCCATTTCTTTATAACTGCAGCAACCGTCGTAATTGGCATTCGAAGTTCTTCCCCTATCTTCCTATAACTCTTTCCAGACTCGTGTACAGCAATAATAGTTTTAAGCTCTTTACACAGCTCTTCACCACGACGACCGATTAATTACTAATGGCTTAAACAATCATCCCTCTTTCATGAAAATTGACAGAGAAAATTCTAGAATTCAGAATTGCTAACAGTCTCTAATCAATAAACAGCCAACTACTGATAAATCTTTTAAATTCTTTGCCTAAGGTGGGCATACAAAATATTAACTAATTTTGCATATAAATTTGTGAAAACGTTTGCATTCTAACTTTTTATTTTCATCAAAGTCTTTGATATTTTACATTATATGCTGGAGTTGAACTGATTTTTTATTTGTTAATTTTTCAAAAGTAACGGTAAACTTTTTTAAATTATTCTATGCATGGTACAAAAGATAAGGACGAGGATAACTGAAAGATTTCTCTGGACGAATACTTTTGAGCGCCCACTGTGTGTGTGTATATATATATATATATATATTATATATATATATATATATATATATATACTGTGTGTATATATATATATATATTATATCAAATTTTAGCATATTCTAAACCTTCCTTAAACATATGGGACCACCACGTGTTGTTACGACAGTTCTACTGCACTGCGACCTGGGTCCTCGTGATGTAATGTAATAATGGAGTTATTTAACCTCTTTCACAACATCTAAAGTCAATATGACGCAGGAAACCTACTGCTTTACTTGGGATCCGAACCAAGAATCGCTATATAATCTCAACGCAGAGACAGTGGAGACTCTCCAGACATTGGCCAAGACGCAGGATTCACGTGATACTGGAGAGTAAATTAGTCCACATCACCCTATTCCTCATTGACTGAAAACGGTGGAGAAGGAAGAGAGGCATTACTATCCAAACCATGCGTAGTACACTTCGAAGTCTACGATTTGTTAGTCGTATCCCTTTCCAGAACTCATTCCACTCTGCCCAAAACAGGATAGTAATGCGACTGCGACTCGATTTTCTGCATCTATCCTGACCACCAAGTTTAAAAGAGCTCTCCTAACCTAAGTTAATCGAGTGAAAAGTATGTAGTAAATGACTGGTTAAGCAACGAAGACTTAAAGGGTACGTTTTGCGAAGTGCATAAACAGTGAGATAGCAGCTAATATATCCTATCCTACCTTCCTAACTAACCTAACTTACCCTACAGCTACAAAAGATTATTTAATATTTCAGTTTTAATTAAACTAAATAGTGACAAGTGACTAGTAATCATAAGCATAAATTCACCTGTCACCATACTTTCGTATATTTATATACAATTGTCAGAGAAAGTTAGTTCCAGCATATATATATATATATATATATATATATACAGGGTGGCGCAAAAGTCGCGTATCATAGGAATTTTCAGTATTGATTATAATATATTTTTTCTTTTAGGTAGGGGAATCGGTACAGAATTTAAATTCTGTACCGATTCATTGATTTGTAGTACCTAGTATTCCATGCATTAAAAACAAGCTCACCCTCTCGTCTATTGTTAATTTCGCAGCCTTCCCCTACCTAAAAGAAAAAAAAAAAAAATGATAATCAACACTGAAAATTCCTATGATGCGCGACTTTTGTGCCACTATATATATATATATATATATATATATATATATATATATATATATATATATATATATATATATATATATATATATATATATAGTTATTCAGACAGTTGAGGAACTATTTGTGCAAAATAAATAACGCAGAATATTTTTGTCCTTTTCAACTAGTCACGTTTGCCTTCCAATTTAATCCTTCGTATCATCCACTGAAGTTAAATAAATTAGATAAAAATACAGAGAATGTCTAACGTTTATTATTTTACGTATTTACTTTAAAAATAAAAATAAAGGGAAAATGTAAATTTGTACTGAAAATTGTCAGGTTCATAGAATAGACTTATACTAACTAACTAACTAACACACACACACACACACACACACACACATATATATATATATATATATATAATATATATATATATATATATATAATATATATATATATATATATATATATAATCTTCTTATATATTTTTTTTTATATTATTTTTATATATATATATATATATATATATATATTATATATATATATATATATATATATATATATATATATATATATTATATTATATATATAAAAGAGGAAGTTTGTTTATTTGTTTAGTTGTTCGCTATAGAAAACCAAACGGTTGAACTTACAAATTTTAAAATAACTTCATAATTGTAATAATTTTTGGTCTTCCTTAAATTCTGAACCGTGTTTTATTTGTGAAGTATAATCCAATACAGTTAGACATGTATTTAATACTATAGAGAATGTGTAATTTATCAAAATTAACGTATTCTATATCCTTTATGTTTTGCAGGTTTAAGTAATTTTCAGGTGAAAATTAATAAAATGATAAATATAAAAACATAATAAAAGTTTGATAAATAATAATGAATAAAAGAGCATCTTGATAAAATCATTGATAATAGTTCTTTGGTACGTATAAGTATTATTCTTTGGTATAGCGCTCTAACTTAATGATACTGATTGATTTACTAAAGTATTTCTTGGATGTACCTTTAATGCTAAGATAACTCTATTCTTTGTATTTGTACTATTATTTATTTAATTAACGTAGTTCTTATGTTTCCTTTTGCAGTTGTGTCAAAGATGTTAGCGGTATTTTTAGTTGATTAAAACCTAAGTTGAGCTATTTTCATTTTGGGTCCTACTCACTTCAATTTAATCAACTAAAAACTCTTCGTCTGTTGTTGCGATGGAACGTGGACTACGGCCTGAAAGACTTGAGGTACTACCGACTGCGCCTGAAGCGGCACGTACTTTCAAACATTGGCTTTTCGTCTTCTCGTGATATAAGGATACACTTGAAGGAAGTAGTAACACTTATCTCGGACTCTTGGCTAACTCTGTTTCTTCCGAAAACTTTGAGATTATATCTGAGTGTACTACTTACGACGGGGCCTTAACTACCTTGAAGAATGCATTCATTCAGCCCGCCAATGAAGTAGTGGCTCGTCACAAGCTCGCTACTCGCAAACAACAAGGCACGGAGTCCACAGACGAATATGTACGGTCTTTACAGAAACTTAGCATAGATTGCAACTTCAAAAATGTAACAGCTGACACTTATCGAGATGAGTATATTCGCGACTCATTCATCACTGGCATTTCTTCGCCTCGTATCCGAACTAGACTGCTAGAAAACAAAACCTTGACTCTTTCCTCGGCAGTGGATCAAGCTCGGGCCTTAGAGATTGCAATGAAAGATTCTCAAGCTTATGATTCTGCTACCCCTGAAAGTCGCCTTATAGCTACGGTAGAAGCCGTTAGTGAGAATTGCCCTGTTGACCCCCGGCAGACATCGAGAGAATCTGTTCAGGAAACCGAAACATGTGCTGCCGCTCCTCGCCGTAACCAGAAATGTTTCTTCTGTGGTAACTTTTCACGACATGATCGCTCGGAATGTCCCGCTCGTGACGCAACTTGCTACAAATGTAGAAAACGAGGTCATTTTTCAAAGGTTTGCAAGTCCACAAAGGAGCCAGTCAGTGCGTCTGTTCACTCAGCAACCCTCGCTTGTGTGCCGTCTACTCTGAAGAATTCAATTGTTGACTTACATGTTAACAATTATCTCTTGAAGGGTCTCCTGGATACTGGGAGTTCCGAAAACTTCATATCTGAATACATCGCGCAAAACCTGAAATTGCCAATGCAGGACTATCAAGGAACCATATCTATGGCCTCGGTTAATCTCACAACTCCGATAAACAAATTCTGTGAAGTGGAATTAAAAATAAGGAAACGTTCCTATGGCAATGTTCGACTTCTCGTACTTCCCGGATGCTGTACTGATGTTATCGTTGGCTTACCTTTCCTGGGTAAACACTCCTTTGTTAAAATGAATTTCGGGGGCTCTGAGCCCGACTTGGAAATTTGCTCTCTAGCGACCTTAAAAATTGATCCACCCCGCGTATTCTCCAACCTTTCCCCCGATTGTAAACCTATAATAACGAAGTCACGCAAGTTCAAAACGTCGGATACTGAATTTATACGCTCAGAAATTGACCGAATGCTTCAGGAAGATATCATAGAACCTAGCGACTCTCCTTGGCGTGCACAGGTCCACGTTGTTAACAACAGTAACAGCAAGAAAAGGTTAGTAGTCGACTACTCTGTAACCATAAATAAATTTACGCACCTAGACGCCTACCCGCTTCCAAATATAGAGGATTTAGTCAACAAAATTTCTTCGTATAAAGTATTTAGCACTATAGACTTACGAAGTGCTTATCACTGTGTGCCACTGCATGCTGATGATAAAGCTTACACGGCATTCGAAGCAGATGGCCGTCTGTTTCAATTTAAACGTCTTAGTTTCGGGCTCACGAACGGAGTTGCGTGCTTCCAACGTATAATAGATAGTCTGATAAGAGAAAATACATTAATAGATACGTACTCGTACCTTGACGACGTGACGATATGCGGTCGTACCCAAGAGGATCACGACAAAAATCTATCAAAATTTTTGGAAGTTGCCCAAAAATTTAAAATGACGTTGAACAACGACAAAAGTCACTTTTCTAAAGATACTATTTGCATTTTAGGTTATCAAATCAGCCACAATGAACTCCGTCCAGATCCGTCTCGTCTCGCCCCCTTGAAAGAAATGCCGATACCTACATGTAAACGGTCGCTTTCTCGCTTAACGGGTCTCTTCGCCTACTATTCAAAGTGGGTTCCTCAGTTTTCCCAGAAAATACGCCCCTTGATAGATGCCAAGTTTCCTCTCTCCAAGGAAGCTGTCGCCGCTATTGAAAAATTAAAATCTGCCATAATTGGATCAGTTAAAGCCAATATCGATGAAAATATGCCGTTCACCGTGGAAACTGACGCTTCCGATGCAGCAATCGGTGCCACCCTCAATCAAAATGGCCGGCCTGTAGCCTTCTTTTCTCGTTCGCTAATTTCTGCTGAGAAAAATCACTGCGAGTAGAGAAGGAAGCGTACGCTATTGTAGAAGCTGTCAGGAAGTGGAGACATTTTCTCTTAGGTAAACAATTCACACTCATAACAGATCAAAAATCTGTCTCATATATGTTTGATATTAAACACAAAGGCAAAATAAAGAACGAAAAGATAACTCGTTGGCGATTAGAACTCATGCCTTATAGTTATGAAGTTGTGCACCGACCGGGCTCTCTCAACACCGCAGCTGACGCTTTATCACGAGAGATTTGTGCTTCCACATCTCAAAGTGATCTATACGAACTTCACAAATCACTCTGCCATCCTGGGGTAACCAGGCTTGCACATTTTGTTCGAGTACGCAATCTTCCTTATTCTGTTGACGATATCAAACGTGTAATTTCTAGCTGCCACACTTGCCAAAGGTTGAAACCAAATTTTATCGACCCCAAGAACACGAGTTGATTAGATCTATGCGACCTTTTGACCGTTTAAGCATCGACTTTAAAGGTCCGCTGCCTTCTTCGTCTAGTAATAAATATCTGCTCATTGTAGTCGATGAATTTTCTCGTTTCCCCTTTGCCTTTCCTTGTCGCGACACTTCTTCCCCTACAGTGATATCTTGCCTAACTACTTTATTTTCGATTTTTGGGTTGCCAGGGTATGTACATTCGGACAGGGAGCCTCATTTATGTCCGCAGACCTCAAATCCTTTTTACATCAACGAGGTGTCCCGACAAGTCGTTCGACTCCCTATCACCCTATTGGTAACGGCCAGTGCGAGCGCTACGTCGGCCTTGTATGGAAGACAGTCACCTTGGCTTTAGAATCCAAAGGTCTGCCCATCCGCGCCTGGGAGTCCGTGCTGCCGGATGCTCTGCACTCTCTACGTTCGTTATTATGCACCTCAATCAATTGTACTCCTCACGAGCGTCTCTTTGCCTTTCCTCGAAAATCTACGTCTGGGATGAGTATGCCGACATGGCTTTCGTCTCCTGGGAAGGTATTGCTACGAAAATACGTCAGAAACAAAGACGATCCATTAGTTCAAGAAGTAGAGTTGTTGGAATCTAATCCCCAATATGCTCATATCCGTTTTTCCAGCGGTCGGGAAGATACGGTCGCTATTAAAGACCTTGCTCCTGCTGGCGATTCCCCTATCCGGACCGAGACGAGACCTGAAGTTCCGATTGAAAACGTTGACGTTCCACAAAACTTAGATGTTGAGACTCAAGATCAAACTCTAGATGCACAGACGCCAGTAATAGACCAAGCTCCCATTCCCCAAAATCAAGATTCACCTACCAATCCTCCTCTGCGTCGCTCCTCCCGTATCAGACGACCAGTTGATCGATATGGTTACTCTTAGATTTAAGTTTAATTAGTTTAAGCTAGTTTGTACATTTAGGTTAGAAAACCTGCGCCTTACATGTGATCGTTTCTGAATTTAAGGGGGGAAGAATGTAATAATTTTTGGTCTTCCTTAAATTCTGAACCGTGTTTTATTTGTGAAGTATAATCCAATACAGTTATACATGTATTTAATACTATAGAGAATGTGTAATTTATCAAAATTAACGTATTCTATATCCTTTATGTTTTGCAGGTTTAAGTAATTTTCAGGTGAAAATTAATAAAATGATAAATATAAAAACATAATAAAAGTTTGATAAATAATAATGAATAAAAGAGCATCTTGATAAAATCATTGATAATAGTTCTTTGGTACGTATAAGTATTATTCTTTGGTATAGCGCTCTAACTTAATGATACTGATTGATTTACTAAAGTATTTCTTGGATGTACCTTTAATGCTAAGATAACTCTATTCTTTGTATTTGTACTATTATTTATTTAATTAACGTAGTTCTTATGTTTCCTTTTGCAGTTGTGTCAAAGATGTTAGCGGTATTTTTAGTTGATTAAAACCTAAGTTGAGCTGTTTTCATTTTGGGTCCTACTCACTTCAATAATAACCAGTTTTTTACAAGGAATCTAATGGTGCTATTTATTTTGTATTTGGTGTAGTATTTAATGACGAAATTGACAATTAATGATTATTGCGTCATTTTTTTGTAATAAATTTTTTTGTAATAATCATACAAAACATAAAATATAAATTTTTAAAGAATTTGGTGAAAATCTGGCATTCGTAAACTTTGCGGAGCAAATATTCCAGCGGAGCAACATAAAATAGAAATTTTTAAAGAATTTAGTGAAAATCTGGCATTCGTAAACTTTGCGGAGCAAATATTCCAGCGGAGCAAATTTTCCAGGACAGTGCTAAATGGTTTCATAAGTGATTTAGTAACTTTGTGAATTGCAAATTATTGTTTAGTGATACAGGTGATTATGCCACCCAAGAAACGTCCTTTATATGGAAAGTCTTCTGCCGCTAAAAGAATTCAAGCACAAAGAGCAGCTGAAACAGAAGAAGAACGCAATCAAAGACTTCAAGCACAAGCTGCAAGACAGGCTGCTCAAATACAGGAAGAGACTTTGGAACAACGTAAAGCTAGACTTCGAGCTCAAGCTGAAAGGCATGCCAAGCTCAAACACGATCTCGAGCCTTCAATGCTTGGCAGTGGAATTTAAGTGCTTTTAACTATAATCCACAATATAATTGTGCATCTGACAAAGTGGTTATTATTGGATCAATGTCTAAAATATGTGATAAGTGTGGTGCTAAAAAGTGGGATAAAGAATCACCAGGAATGTGTTGTACCAATGGAAAAGTTCAATTACCTGCGCTTTCGGAACCTCCAGAACCTTTGAAAACTCTACTTAGAGGCACTACATCTGAATCTAAACACTTCTTACAAAATATTCAAGCATACAATTCTGTATTTCAAATGACCTCATTTGGAGCTAATATCATTATTGAAGGAGGATTCATGCCTACATTTAAAGTTCAAGGTCAAATATATCACAGAATAGGTTCAATACAACCATTACCTCATGAAGAACCAAGGTATCTTCAATTGTACTTTGTTGGAGATTTGCAACATCAAGCACAAAATAGATACAATAGAAACCCAGCAACAAGATTGGAACTAATTGTTGAACTTCAAGACATGCTTCATGCTTCAAATAATTACATTCAAAGTTTTAAATATGTTCTAGAGAATGTACCTGCTACAGAATACAAAATCATCATTGATGCCGACAAGAGACCTCCTACTGAACATGCTAGACGATTTAATCTCCCAGAATGCAATGAAGTTGCTGTGATCATTACTGGTCAAGAACATGACAAAAGAGACATTGTGCTTAAAAGTCGAGACAATACTCTGCAATTCTTCAATGAAACCCATAGATCTTATGATGCTTTGCAATATCCTTTACTGTTTGTTTATGGAGAAGATGGATATCACTTTGGAATTCTCCAAGCAGGTGTACATTCTAGCAAAACAGTTTCCTGCATGGACTTCTATGCTTACAGATTTATGGTTCACAGTAATTCACTAAATCATCTTCTGTTGGCTAGAAACCTTTTTCATCAATTTGCTGTTGATATGTATGCAAAAATAGAAGCAGAAAGATTATGTTACATTAGAACTCATCAGAGAGAATTAAGATGTGATTCATATATACATCTAAGAGATGGCATCAACAATGATGTAGCTGGAGGAGAGCTTGGCCAACTTTGCATTCTTCGTCAACTTTTTACAGGCAGCCCGTCAACTTTTACATGCAGCCCACGAAAGAACTCAAGATGCAATGACATATGTTCGCACTTATGGTCGACCTGACCTATTTATAACATTTACATGCAATGCTAAATGGAAGGAAATTCAGGATGAGTTACTACCTGGACAAACATACATTCACAGACATGACCTCACAGCCAGAGTGTTTCGCTTAAAATTATTAAAACTGATGGATTTACTGACAAAATCCAACATTTTTGGCCCAGTTAGATGCCACATGTACACTGTTGAATGGCAAAAAAGAGGATTGCCTCATGCTCATATTTTGATTTGGCTGACCAACAAAATTCAAGCTAATCAAATTGATTCTGTTATCTCAGCTGAACTTCCAGACCCTAACACAGACAAAAACCTCTTTGAAATAGTTCAAACTCAAATGGTGAAACAGCTGCCCATCAAGCTCTTGCTCCTAGAGATACTACTCTTACAGCTTTTTTTAAACTATGTCAAGAAGATGTGTTTGCTCAAACTTTATTGTATCGCCAGTTACCATCTTATTACACATGGAACAACAAAAAATGGAGTAGAAGAAAGAGAGGAAGCGAAGTTGAAGGTCATCCAGATGTAAGATTTGACAGTGCTTTAGGCAGAGTTTACACTGTTCATCCTAGCCAGCATGAGTGTTTCTTTTTAAGAATGTTGCTGCATGAAGTTAAAGGGCCTAGATCTTTTGATGATCTTAGAACAGTTGATGGTCATGTTTGTGCGACATTTAGAGAGGCATGCTACAAACGTGGAATGCTAGAAGATGATAGTCAATGGGATGCCACCTTAAGAGAAGCAGCCATATACCAATCCCCAAAGCGGCTAAGAGATTTATTTGCAATTCTGCTAAAAACCTGTGATGTGGGCAACCCGTTAGAATTATGGAACAAATACAAAGATGATTTGGCACAAGATTATAAGCACCAAGCACAACTTGCCAACCCGCATATTGACGTAGTTTACACAGATGAAATCTACAACAGAGCCTTAATTGACATAGAAAATAAAATAGCATCAATGGATGGACAACAAATACCTTCATTTGGCCTCCCACAAACCAATAGAACAGAAGTCAACAATTTAGCTACAGAGCTTATAAGAGAAACATCATATGATATCAACTACTTAACTGAATATGTAAATGAAAATGAGCCCAAGTTGTTGCCTGATCAGAGAACTGCTTATTCAACTATAATGAATAGAATAATGCCTCCATTCTCTCAGCAGAATGGAGGCATCTACTTTTTGGATGCTCCTGGTGGTACTGGAAAAACATTTGTCACAAATTTATTACTGGCCAAAGTTCGCAAGCAAAATAAAATTGCTGTAGCAGTAGCATCTTCTGGTATAGCTGCTACACTGTTGCCTGGAGGTCGCACAGCTCATTCTGTATTCAAACTTCCTTTGGATTTAGCTACTAATGATGAAGCTGTTTGTAAAATTACTAAAAATTCTGGCATGGGAGAGGTTTTTAAAAGATGTGAACTTATAGTCTGGGATGAATGTACAATGGCCCATAAAAAAGCATTGGAGGCCCTGAACAAAACTCTACAAGATGTGAGAAACCACAAGACATTGCTGGGCGGTGTAACTGTTGTCTTATCAGGAGATTTTCGCCAGACTCTGCCAGTTATACCTAAGGGAACAAAAGCTGATGAAATTCGAGCATGCCTTAAATCTTCCTGTTTGTGGCACAATGTTAAAACCTTGAAGCTTACAACTAACATGCGAGCAAGAATTTATGGTGATCGCAATTCAGGTCTATTTGCTCAGAACTTGCTACAGCTTGGCGAAGGAAAAGTTCCTGTGGACTCTGACAACAAAGTCATTATATCTACTATCAGCGCAGTGGTCCAAAGTGTTAATGAATTAACAGAAAAAGTATTTACTAACTTTAGTTATCACTACAAAGACTTTACTTGGCTGTGTGAAAGAGCAATATTAGCACCGAAAAATGTGACAGTTAATTCTATCAACCAACAACTACTCCAAAATATTCCAGGGGATCCTTATATTTACAAATCAATTGATACAGTTATCGATCAAAATGAAGTTGTCAACTATCCAACGGAGTTTCTAAATTCTTTGGAATTTCCAGGATTGCCTCCTCACCAACTACAACTTAAAGTTGGAGCTCCTATAATGCTTCTACGAAATTTAGATCAGCCTAAGCTCTGCAATGGTACCAGATTAATAATAAAGGCATTACAGCGTCATGTCATTGAAGCACAAATTCAAAGTGGTTGTGGCAAGGGTGAAGATACTTTTATTCCTAGGATACCTCTAATAACATCAGAGATGCAGTTTCAGTTTAGGCGCTTACAATTTCCAGTAAGATTAAGTTTTGCCATGTCGATCAACAAATCACAGGGACAAACAGTGAAAGTTGTTGGGCTACAATTACAAGAAGACTGCTTCTCTCATGGTCAACTGTATGTAGGATGCTCTAGAGTAGGAACAGCTAACAATCTTTATGTATACTCTCCTTATGGAAAAACATGCAATGTTGTATATAAAGAAGTATTGTAAATTCTAATTTCAAATAAAGCTTTGTTTGATTAAATGTTTTTTTATTTCTCGCATCACAGCTTTTGTCTACTTACTGAATAATTTGCTGAAAAAAATACTGATCTATACATTTCAAATCTAAATTTTCACCCGTGCAACGCCGGGTAACTCAGCTAGTATATATATATACCTTTGGTAACCTTTGGTTAGCTTCCGCCCGAATTGTTCATTCTGACGAAGGTCAAGCTTTTCACTCCACCTTAGACCTACAGTTTAACGTGGAATCCGAACTACGCCCCATCAGCAGCCCAGCGTCTTAACCACTAGGCCACCTAGGGTACCCATTTATCTACCAACCACTTTCTTTATTGTGTGAAAGGATGAACAGCTGGGTTTTGCTGCGCGCCGGCTGCCGTAGGGTCTCGAACCCGGGGCCGATGGATTCGTAGTCAGCGACGCTAACACTACACCACCCAGGCGCATATATATATATATATATATATATACACACATTTCAACCTTTCAAATATTCCGTGCGATCATTCCTCACTTCACGAAGGTCAAGCTTGTTGCCCCTCCTCCCGAGTTGGCCTGGTGAAGTAAGCGAGTTGGCTTCTTGTACTCTTCACCTCATATAGCCAGGAAAGCCCGGCTTATCGAGGATTGTTCTGAGCCAGACGTCTAATCTTCTTTTGAAGATGTCCATTGCAACACCACTCGTGTTTCTTAGGTCTTTGGGCAGCTGATTAAACAGTTTTGGTCCTCTCATAACAAAACTATTTTCTTTCAGGGATAAGGATGTTCCCTGTCTCGCCTTTAATTTGGGAACACGACACAGTCTTCCTTTTCTACTTTCCACCGTTGTTTGGGGAGTTACAGGGTTCAGAGTAAGATTAGGAACTAGTTTCTCCATTATTTTCCCAAGTGTAAATAATGGTGTATCTCTCTCTTCTCCTTTCCAGTGAATATAGGTTTAATTCGAGTAACCTTTCTCAGTAATTTAGTTCTTTGCACCCATTGCTTTTGGCTGTGAAGCTTCTCTGAGTCCCTTCTAGCTGTCTAATGTCTTCTTTTTGATATGGGGATGTTAGGACTGAGCAGTATTCCAATTTGGGTACGATCAGTGTTTTCAGTAGAGGAATCATTATATTCCTATCCCTTCGTTTAAAGGTTCTCAGTATCTGCCCACTTACTCTCTTTGCTCTGTTTATTGCTATCTTATTTTGTGTTTCAAATTTCGCATCATCAGTCATTACAACCCCTAAATCTTTGGCTGTAGAATTTCTGTGAATTTCCTGTCCATTTGCGGTATAATATTCCATGGATTTTAGGTCTTCTCTTTTTCCGTACTGTAACAGCTGAAATTTCTCAGAGTTAAACTTCATATTGTTGGCTTCCGTCCACTTGTAGATTCTGTTCATGTCGGTTTGTAGAGATCCTATATCTTCTGGGTTTCTTATTTTTCTACTGATTTTTGTGTCATCGACAAAGGATGTTACTGTGCTGTCTCTGGTAAAGTCCTCATCTATGTCAGTTAGCATGATTATGAAGAGTAGTAGAGCTCACTAAGAAAATTATATATCCATTTCCCTACTTTTCCTGTTATTCCCATATATTTCAGTTTATGTATTATGATTCCATGGTCACACTTGTCGAACGCTTTAGCAAAGTCTGTGTATATTACGTCATAGTTTTCATTACTTTCAAGTGCACCAATAATGTTGTTGTTGTAGTGCCATTAGTTGTGATAAGCATGATCTGCCTGACCGAAACCCATGTTGGTTATCATTTAATTTTATATGTATATATATATATATATATATATATATATATATATATATATATATATATATATATATATAAGATTTATATATATGGTGGCCTACGGATCACCGATTTGATGTGGCTAAGAAAGTAGGCTTACTATAATTACTGAATAAAATGATATGAAATTAGGGTCACCAATTTGGGCCAACTGCCCAAATAAACAATATTTAATAAGGAGAGAGAAATTACTTTTTGTTTTGTATTTAATTAGGAAAATAAATCAATTATTTGTTCACAGCGATTAACAGTACAATAAAGGTATTTATAATGATTAACAATTATATAACGGCATTTATATTATGACTAAGATGACTGAGTATTAGCAGTAAGAAATGGTTATATAGTTTAATTGTTAAGTAAGTACAATGATGATAAAACTAATTTAGGTAGGCTAATGATATGCCAAGTGAACACAGAAATAAATAATGAAGCCTATTGATAACGGAAATAATGGAAATAATTCCCGTACGGTTGGTACAGCAAATGGATTAGATCGTAAAGAATAAAATGCGTGAAAGAGCACATAAACAATAAGATGCACGATAAGTAAATTATACGAATGATCACAATAACACGGTGATACAAAATTACGATATTGGCACAACACTTGACTAGGCCTACTGCGGTCTTAATGAGAGAGTTAGTTTTCCGGTTGCTTGCGTACACTTGGATATAGCCTAATCGCGACGCTGAGATCATACTGTGTAGGCTTCGTGGGAATTGCTTAACACGAAGGCAAAGGAGGCTTACCGCAAATGATGAATACTCTGGAGATTGAAGACCTACTTGAAGGTTGACCGTATTGCGTTCGCCCTTGTTGACCTTGGAGACTGTAGACCTAGTTGAAGGTTGGAGTGTATTGCGTTTCGCCCTTGATGACCTTGGAGAGTGTAGGGGGCCTCTTGAGATACTTGTTGAACGGACGCCGATTGGAGTGTGGTGAAGGATGAGTGAAGAGCAAAGTGGAGTTGTATCTTGCAACCTGCAGGCGGTTTATAGACCTGGGCTTCGAAGGGTGCTTCTGTAGTAAGGTTGGCCTTGCCGGCGAGAGGTTGAATGTTGACAGCCGGTAGCGACTTGTGGTAAGAAGCCAACGGAACGCCTACAGCAGTGATGTTCTTTCTTGCAGGATGGAACTGTAGAGTCGCCTCAAGTGTTACTTCGTTTCTTGAATGGGTGAAATGTGACTTGAAGGACTGAGGCCGGCTGAGGCCGAAAACGGCGCTACATGGAGAGAGTAGATTCACGAAAAGAAAGTAACGAGCGGAGTAAGGGCGAATTCCAGTGAACTCTGACTTATATAGACTCGTAAGACGCTAACTTTTCGCGGGCCTTTTAGGAAAGACACAAGCGTCCTTTTGTTTCTGTTTCCTTGAACATCACTTGTGTTTTTCGCTTCCTGATGATTCTAAGATGTCTTCCCTCTATATTATATATATATATATATACGAGGAGTGATCAAAAAGTATTGATAATTTTATTGCTACAGACAAATGAATGCAAATAAGAAATAACTGTTTACATATGTGAGTCTTCCTGCCCTCTGGCGTCTGCAGTCTGAAGCAAAATCTGCTACCATGAGTCAGTAGTTGGTTGGAGCGCTTAAAAGGAAGGTGTGTTTTTGCAGTACATATAAATCTCTGAAATGGAACAACGCGCGTTCGGAGACGAACGAAATGATTAAAACAGATTTTGGAAATGATGCTCTCAGTGTAGCTAACGTTTACAAATGGCACAAAAAGTTTAAAAATGGAGAAACATTGCTTGAAGACAAGGAACACAGTGGCCACCCTTCCACTTCTCGTAAGGATGAAAATGTCCAACAAATTCGATTTCCGGTACGAGCAAATGTTTCTCCATTTTTAAACTTTTTGTGCCATTTGTAAACGTTAGCTACACTGAGAGCATCATTTCCAAAATCTGTTTTAATCATTTCGCTCGTCTCCGAACGCGTGTTGTTCCATTTCAGAGATTTGTACGTACTACAAAAACACACCGTCCTTTTAAGCGCTCCAACCAACTACTGACTCATGGTAGCAGATTTTGCTTCAGACTGCAGATGCCAGAGGGCAGGAAAACTCACATATGTAAACAGTTATTTCTTATTTGCATTCATTTGTCCGTAGCAATAAAATTATCGATACTTTTTGATCACTCCACGTATATATATATATATATAAGTGATGAATTTCACAATTAAACAAGTGAAATAAATAATGATGTACACCCACAAGGAAAAATGCGTGACCGGACAGCTCATACCAGGACAACACATACCCGGACAACTTATACCGGACAACTCAGACCCGGACAACTCATACCTAGGACAACTCATACCTAGGACAACTCATACTCTCTTCAACAATTACCACCCCAATGTTGATCTTTTCATCTATATCCACCCCGAAAGTTTAAACTCTGCAAATTAACCTAAATAAGATAAGAAAACAATAACAAATTTATTATTTATTGCAAACATATAATAAATAGAGAACGATTATTTATATAGGATAAAATTTGAATGCCCGGTTAGGTCAACTGTACGCCCTTGACGATTGGTTAGTTTTAACGAAAATATCACGACTAAACCTAACCAATCGTCAAGGGCGTACAGTTGACCTAACTGGGCATTCAATGAACCCAACTGGGTACTCAGTTGACCTAACCGGGAATTCAATGAACCTAACTGGGCATATATATATATATATGTATAACTTGCATGAATTTTAAATGTTTAAATTTAATTTTTAATTTTACAAAATAAATGTTTTCATTAATTTTTCATTTTTTTTTCTGGTCCTAGGTATGAGCTGTCCTAGGTATGAGTTGTCCTAGGTATGAGTTGTCCTAGGTATGAGTTGTCCGGGTATGAGTTGTCCGGGTATGAGCTGTCCTGGTATGAACTGTCCTAGAACCGGAAAAATGAAAAGCGATTCCAAAGCCTTTCCTGTATTTAATAGCACAACTCGTCAGGGAATGAAGGGAAAAGATAAGAAGACAAAAATATACGAGTATATCTCTATACAGCGTAAAAAATATAGTTAGGAAGGATTAGCAAAAATTTAACAAGTACTGATTAAAAACAAAAGGTATTTTAAGAAGAAGATGTGGTCCATTTTGACAATAACAGTTCAGGAACGTATAAAATGAACCACATCTTGTTAAAATATCTTTTGCCTTTAATCAGTAATCGTAAATTTTTTGCTTATCCCTCCTGACTATTCTGTTTACGCTGTATAGAGATAAATATTTTTGTCTTCAAGGCAGATAATATGTCCGTTTCATGATGGGATTGAACTCAGAATGGTCCTCTGAGGTTTTTTATGATACACACAGACACTGCATGGAACAAGGAACTCTTATGGGAAAATTAAATCCACTATAGTCCGAATAAGTAATGGTAAATAACAAACACTATAGTTTTTTCTTTTTCATGATGTTAGCCCAACGTGGGCAACGGGTCACTCGCAAAGAGGCCTAAAAAATATAGCTTCCCTCACCAGCTATTTGCAAAGCAGATCCTGTCCCAAAACTGGATCCTATCTGCTTTGCAGATAGCTGGTGAGGGAAGCTATATTTTTTGGGCCTCTTTGCGAGTGATCCGTTGCCCACGTTGGCCTAACATCATGAAAAAGAAAAAACTATAGCGTTTGTCATTTACCATTACTTATTCGGACTATAGTGGATTTAATTTTCCCAGAAGAGTTCCTTGTTTCATGCACGGTCTGTGTGTATCATATATATATACAGGGTGTCCCAAAAGTCCCTATCGATTTTGTTGAAATAGGCTGAATTTCAAATAAATGTCACACTGACCTGAATACAGATGTATTTCTATACAAATTACAAATATTACACCATTAAAATCTTTAATTAGTAGTTTCCACATGTGCTCCATCTGTAT
>JAJOZX010000096.1:1110000-1170000 GCA_023014485.1 Bathynomus jamesi | reverse complement strand
TATATAGAAGCTAAGAACAAAGCTAACAAAATGTTAGGAATTAAAAATGTTAGTTATAAAAATAGAGACTATCCAAACGTGTATAATTTCTATATCAGTCTTCATTTAGAATAGTGTACGGGCATGGTCACCACATTTTTTAGCAAGATATTGAATTGTTGGAGAGTATGCAAAATAGGGCAACAAAACTTATTCCTAGTTTGAGAAGATTGGATTATAGAAATTTAGATTGGATTTAGAAATTTTGCATCTTGCCTATAGTAATCCTTGCTCAAATGATTCTCACCGTAAACTCAAAGATAGGTATTATAGTAAGATAGTATCCCTGTTCAGAGAAACAGGAAGCCCCCTGATTAAATCTTACAACTATCATACTAAGATTATTCCTGAATGGAATGATTTTATTGCCCCCCTGAAGAAGGAATCGAAAGACGCCTACGATTTGTGGTGCTTTCATGGTAGACTCAGATTAGGACCAGTATACATGAATATGTGTAGAAGTAGGGGTCAGTATAAGACGGCCATAAGGCGATGTAAACAGGAAGAAGAGTCTATTCCAGCATTTAAAGCCTGTGAAGCTTGTATAACTAACGATAATAACAAATTTTGGAAATTTGTTAAGAATCAAACGGCTGTCAAAAGTGTCCCCCATCCGACAATCGATGGGGTATCGGGGAAGGATGAAGTTGCAAAGCTGTAGAAAAAACACTACTCTAACATTCTTAATAGTGTGAGTAGGGATAATCTTAAGACAGATTGCAACGAAAAGCCTGTGGGAGGGACAAGGGAAAATATGGTACTTTCATATCAGTTCCTGAAGTAAAGAGGTTAATTAAAGAGTTAAAGACTGGTTCTGCGTCAGGGATAGATGACCTATCGAATGAGCACTTAAAAAATGCCAATGACGTAGTATGTCTGCATATATCACTGCTCTTATCAGCCATGCTTGCTCATAGCTATATCCCTACAGAGTTCATGAGGGTATATATCTTGCCCCTGGTCAAAAATAAGTATGGAAACATTCTCTCCAGCAATAATTACAAGCCTATTGCTGTCGCTTCCTGCTTCTCGAACCTACTAGAAAAACTCTTGTTACTCCGATTAAATGATTACCTATGGACATCTAATCAGTTTGGTTTTAAAAGTTCCCACTCAACTGACCTATGTATCTATGTACTTAAAGAAACAATATCTAAATACATTGACAGTAATTCCACTATTTATAGCTGTTTTAGAGATATAAGTAAGGCATATGATAGAGTGAACCACAATATTTTATTTAAAAAACTAGGAGACAGGAAGGTTCCTATGTACATATTAAATTTATTGAAATTTTGGTATTCCCACCAATCTTTTACCATTAGGTGGAGCAATGTACTATCCGAATGTTTTGGCTTCTCTTACGGGGTGAGACAAGGCTCCTTGCTTTCCCCTATGCTGTTTAATGTGTATATTGACGGATTAATTGCTTCACTTAATGAGGCAACAGTGGGATGTTGTATGGATAACACAAGGATAAATAACTTAGTTTATGCCGATGATATGGTATTAATAAGTCACTCTGTTAAAGGTCTGGATCGGCTACTAAAAGTCTGCGAAGTGTATTCGCAGAAACACGATATTCTTTTTAATGTTACAAAAACTAAGGTTATGCAATTTCATCCTAAAAGCTGTAATCAGCCAGCTGATATTAGGTTTAAACTATTACCAGCTCCTTGAGTGATGACTCAGATATAAGTAAACAATCTCGAAGCCTTTGTGCTAAAGCAAATATGACTATAAGAAACTTTTGGTTCTGTACAATAGGTCTTTTAGACTCTTACATAAATTACCCCGAGATGCTCAGCTTCGCAAATGCTTGCTACCCGCAATGTCCCGTCTTCCCGGAGGTAACAAGACGTGCTCAATACAGTCTAATGCAAAGAATTAAAAAATCAACCAACCCGATTATCCAAGCTATCCATGAGTCCTGCCGTTTATCCTCTAAGGCCTAAGCTATGGAATTCTTGGTACGGAAACGTCTGTCTGTAGCTCCACTTAACTCCGACATTACTGTATTATTTCTAATCAACTGTATATATTTATATCCTTAGTATGTGAACTGTCATTGTATTAATAATATTTGTCATATGGAATATAGTCTGTCAATAAACCTTTTCATTTTCATTTTCATTTCATTTTCTTTTCATTATAGCGATAGGCTGAGAGAATTGGGTATATATTTACATTTGAGAAGATATCTTAAGAGGTGATCTGATTCCTATTTACATGTGGTATTGCGTGCGAGAATTTCATGGTCTGAATCATCGCCAATTTTAGGAATACATTTTGAAGACTGAAACGGAATATGGTGATATTCTGTATCGCACAAAAGTACAATGGCTTAGTGGCGGCAAAGTTCTGAATTTTGAGCTGCACCTCGTAATCGATATTTTTTCTCATCAAGAAATCAAACACAAGGGCAGAACTGTATGATTCTTAATGGATTTGGGATTTCACGGTTTTGGCGGACCTTACGGAACATCTGAATATCCTGAACCTCAATCTTCATAGGAAAATTAATATGTGACGTTTACGGATGTCAAGGCGTTTAAAGCAAAATTATGTAATAACTGAGAGGGCAATTTGTTTTATTTTCAGTGTTGCCAAATTTTATCTCAAAACGAAAATCGAAGTCCCTTTTCAAATTAAAGTTGCGTTGAGGCTGTGAAGCCACTGCACTCTGAATTCCAACTGATATTTCAGGACATCTATTAGCATGTCAAAGACATCAAACCTTTTCTAAATACTTATGGCATAGAAGCTGGGACGTCCCTACAATGTGCCAGCCAGAACTGGCAGCCTTACAAGCAAGTGATATGAAAGACTCATACAAATCGTGTAAGCTGATCAAATTCTACTTGGGCCTTCCTGTGGTCAGTCACCTATATTATACTGTACTGTATATTACAGTGTTTGCCTCATCTATGATAACAGCCTTTAGTAGTACTTTTGTTTGTGAGGAAACATTTTCTCAAGATGAAATTTCTAAAATCTCTTTTCCTTTCCAGGCTAATAAATGAATACCACCGTCAGGAATTGAGCTGTGTGTGTCAAGTGTACGGGGCTCCAATAAACCTTAGCCCCCCCCCCCGCCCATGGCCTAAACCATTAGAGGTACAGTAAAACTAAACATACCTTACAAAAGAGAATTTAATCCTGCATTTAATGAGAAACAATTAAAACTTGGTGTTCCCGCCATTGGCTTCCAAGACAGCCTGAATTCGCTTTGGGTAGCTTGCCAAAAGTGACGTGAATAGATCTTGATCGTTACGCAAATTTGCTAAAACAGCTTCAATGTGTTGCGTCATTGTATCCTTCGAAAATCGATTTGCTGCAGGTTCTTGAAATAAGAGAATTCAACCTTGTCCTTTATAATTTCCTGGCCATTCTTCATTTCCAAAGAAATCGATCTCATGGTTCCGCAACAACTGTTGAGTGGCTAATGCCTTAAAGCAGGGGGCCTTATCGTGCAGAAGTGTGACCTGATCGACATCCATAACATTGTTTGGGTTTCTTAGAAAAGGAATGACATGCTGAGATAGAATAATATCACGAAAATACTGTCCATCCCAACTCTGACCATTTGGCTTCAGCACCCACATGAGCTTCTTTGCAGTGAACAAAACAAACACACCAACACAGTCGGGACTTTTTAATAATTCGCGATAATGTTCATTGTCATCGATTTCATCTGGTGTTGTGGCCCACACTCGATCATTTTGGTAGTTAGGCCGACGTGTTACGTAAACAAAAAATTCATCGGAGATAGCTAAATGCATGAAATCATTCACATCCCAATCTTCAAGATAATGGGCAAACCACATTCTGTCATCTATGTTGAGTTTTTCTTGGCTTTGGAAGTTCATGCCAAGGCTTTAAACCTTGCCTATGACGGTACAGTCGAATGATCTCACCACTAACGATCTTTCCTCTCAACACTTCGATCTCTCTAGAAAGTTTAACACAACTGTTTTTCCGCTTACGCGTACCGCTTTCAATGATGTCCTTTGTTTCCTGAGAGAGTGGCAAATTTGGGGCCCAGATTTGGTTGTATCCATTTCACATTCATCCAAAGTTTTATTCCAATTTCTTTTGACAAAGTCCTCACTTTTTCGTAACTTTTTGGCAACCCATGAACGTGTTATAAAGGTGGTTCCAGCATCACGAGCTTCCCGAAATGTTATTGCTCGTAATACAGAAAATACTTCATTAAATGTATGTATACCACTTAGTACAGGTCCTATGGACATATAACATATCATTCAGATTTTGATAAAGACTTAATCTGCTTTCTGCATTTGTGTATTTATTGTTTACTTCAGTTATGAAAGATATCGGGCTGGAGCCACTGCCGCTTCCTGTTTCCTGTCAGCTCGCCCGGTAGGACACCTGACTCTCCTAAATCTGGCTCATAAATACAGAAAGGTTGGTACTTTTGATTTCAGTTTTTTCGAATAATCTTAAACCTCTTAGAATTCTCCTTTACGTTTTACCTTTATTAGTTTCGGTGTAGAAAAGCATCGCTGTAATTTATTTCAAAGATGTTTCAACTACAGTCGTTACATAAAACTTGGTCCAAATCTATTTTTAAAATGGGACCTGTCAAGCATCGTACGTACGAAAAAAAATCAGTAAATATATTTTGCATAATACAACCACTGAGCAGTATTTCACGCGAAAAAAGTTGCATTATACGAGAAACCTACATTTACTGATGCGATTTTGGATAAAAATTTTATTTGTTGCTTTCTATTTTTGTTTGTGTCACAACCCTACGATTACATTTTTCATTTGTTATAGAATTTATTATAATTAATTATGGTTGTCTTGCATCTCACCCTCGTCCCTAGATTATGCATACACATTGCATATAACAGGATTGGAACCCGTAGTTGTACTTCTTAGTCCTTAATACCCACTCTTTGTCTCTAATTCGTTTCTTTTAAATCCTCCCAATAATGACTTATACAGGTTATACTGTACGTATGAAGTACAGTGGTCCCCCGTTTAGCGATTGGTTTAGTTAACGATAAAACCGTTTAGCGATAAGCCCTCATAGAGAATATATTGCTCATTTAACGATTAATCACCGATTAACGATGGCCTAACGATGCTCGCCCGAGCGAGATTCTCCTTCCAAGCAATAATTTTCTCCTACTCCCACCACTACCACCATCGATTTTCACCCATGCTGCACTCCACCCAACCAAAGGTAATTAATTTTTTTCTTTATTTATTTTATTATGTTTATTTAATTGTTTTTATTATTAATTTACAGCAAAATAAGTTATTACATTGTTAAAATAAACTTTTAACCATGGGAAATAACTGTTTTTAAGTCTTGGAACAGTGTAGTTTCGAAAAGTTTGCACCAATTAGCCCATTTACATGTTATAATGGGTTCATTTAACGATATTTTCAATTAACGATGGTTTATTTTGCCCCAATTACGATCGTTAACCGGGGGTCCACTGTAAATAACTATGACGTCATAAAGTAACTTAATTCCCTTCACATTTTCCCGTCATTAATTTCCTTTCATCATATCTCTAGTATACAATGTATGGAAATTCTTTAACATAATAATAAAAACTGTACACTCTATACGTCATTATTTATATGTTGTTCATTAGGGCGGAGCGTTTTTACACTTTTTTTGATTTTCGTTTTGTAATAGTGCGGAAAAGTGGCTCTTCCACTTCAAAAGTGAGTGTGTAAAATCTCAGAGATCTGCAATAATATCTTCTGCCTCCGTACGCGCGTTGAAAATCCCAAAAATGCGCCAAAATAGCATTTTTTTCAATATTTTCTTATAGTTTTAATTTTCATCCTACCTTCTTGTAATAGCGAGGAAAAGCATCCTAAAGGTTTATTTTAGACTAGTTTTAAATATTTTTGTCCTGCGATAATATCTTCTGTCACCGCAAACGTTTCAAAATACGTAAAAATCCGCATAAATCACGTATTTTGCATATTCAGCCTATACGCTAATAAATTCACTTTGTACGTCATGTAGTACTCCCACATCGTTCTAGAAGCTTCCCCACAGCCTGGTATGGTGTGTTGCTCGTCATTGCCATATATGGTAATGAGTCAGTGAGTGATGACTGATGAGTCATAACTCACAACACTCTACCAGGCCTTCTTGCTCTCACTTCCCCGCAGTGTTGTGCTAGCTACGTTTCGGGTAAGATGTAGATTGTGTTGCTCTTGCTGTTAATACATCTTTGGAACACGACAACACGCATATGTGGACATATACTGCATATTTTAGTGCATAATAATACGTTGGTGTAATATACAAAACTTCTGCAGAATGCAAGAATATTTTACTTTTTAGGAGTAATTTCTTAATTTTTATATTAATTGCTGTTTTCCACAATGTCAGAACCAGCTCAAGCAACAAGAACTTCTTCAAGTTGCCCTATATTTGGGGCTCCAGCTGATCTAGACAAGAGGTGCCTTCCAACCTATAAGGACGTCATTAAATATATTCATCAAATAAGGTTGAATCTGAAAACATCGAAGAAAGAGCCCACAGTTGCGGAAATTTCGGGGGTTCTCTCAAAAACTCTCGAAGATTTGTGGAAAACAGCCTCTATTCCTACTGTTTCTCATAACCGTGTCGTTCAAATGATTAAAAATTACCATGAAAAATGTCAAAACCTTCTAAAGTCAATAAAAACGAAACGAGATAGTGACTCATTCAAAATTAAATTACAAACAAGAAAACAAATTATTTGACATCAGTGCTTGCAAATGTGAAAATTTTGATAAGTGTTCATGTGAAAACCATCTCAAGGTTCCAGCAATTGAACAAGACTTCCTTAAAGATCAGAGAACAACAAGAAAATTGGCAATAGGCTCTCTTGATGTTTCACAAACTCGTAAAGATCTAGCAACTATTGCTAGAAGACAACAGAGAATGAAACAGTATGAACGAAAACCATCTACCAGTAAAGGACAAGCAACTGAAACACTGTCATCAACATCAAGTGAAACAGAAAGAGCGGATTCTGATTATGAACCGACACAGAGAATCAAATCGATGGAACAATTTCATCATGGAACAATCTCATCATTGGCTATAGCTTGTGACAGAACTGGTGTGTGAGACAGGTCTGCTGCTATAATTGCTTCGGCTGTTCTTGAAGACGTGGGAATTATAAACGAAAAAGATTCAAGTTCAGTAATAGACAGATGCAAAGTAAGAGAGCTAGAAAAAGAGTGAGATCTATCATACAAAAGAGAGATTACGAAGAAGAAACTATGGAGAGTATCTATTTCGATGGAAGAAAGGACAGAACTGCAGTGCAAGAAAAAGTTGGCAGTAAAGGTTATCAAAAAAAATATAACAGAAGAACATGTCACTTTGCTTCAAGAACCAAACTCGCATTATATTGGGCATGTAACTCCAGCTTCTGGCTCAGCACAAAGTATATCTTCTGCAATTTTGGATTTTTTTCGCTCAAATGAGATTGATACTGCAGAAGTTAAAGCCATTGGATGTGACGGGACAGCAGTTAATACAGGACCAAAAGGAGGAGTGATAAGAAGTATTGAAGAGCACTTTCAGAGAGCACTCCAGTGGCTGATTTGCTCGCTTCACACTAATGAACTTCCCTTGCGGCACATAGTGACTGACATTGATGGTAAAACAACAGGTCCTCATAGTTTACGGGGCCTATAGGAAAAGAGTTAATTGATTGTGAAAAGAGACCTGTTGTTGAGTTTGAAGCAGTTGAAACGGAAGAAATTGTAGTTGACAGACATGATCTGAGCACAGATCAGAAATACTTGGCAGAAATCTATGATGCTGTGTCAAAAGGTGAATGTACTCCCTCTCTAGCTCAAAGGAAACCAGGCAAAATGGCACACTCCAGATGGGTGACAACTGCTAACCGCATACTTCGTCTCTACGTTTCAACTGAAGAATCTTCAGACAACCTTAAGTGTATCGTGGATTATAATATGAAAGTTTATATTCCAATGTGGTTTAAAATCAAGAGAAATTCTTCAGCAACAGTGGGAGCCAAACATCTTTATCAAATGATACAACGCTCGAGGTCGTTGAGTGCCCGCTGTATAGAAATAGTTGATCGTGTTATTCAGAGAAATTCCTATTTTTCTCATCCTGAGAATGTTCTTCTTAGTATGATTCACGATGAAACAAAACATATCAGAGAATTAGGATGGAGGAGAATCCTTAAAGCAAGAGATTCTGAGTCAGCCGCAGTGAGAGTGTTTAAATTGCCTAAGTTGAACTTTCAGTGCAGTGAGTACTACAACATGATTAACTGGCAAACTTGTGAGCTGTCAGAGCCTCCTCTGACAAAAGTTCTATCACGCTCCGACATCCTGAAGTATATCTCATCAGGAGATGTACCTGATTTCATCCCACGCTTTCCTTGCCACACCCAAGCGGTTGAACGGCATATAAAGCTGGTAACAGAGGCTTCAGCTGCAGTATGCGGTTCAGAGGAAAGGGATGGATTTATCAGAGCAAGATTAGAATCCAGAAAGAAA
The DNA here is from genome assembly GCA_023014485.1 of Bathynomus jamesi. Lineage (NCBI taxonomy): Eukaryota > Metazoa > Arthropoda > Malacostraca > Isopoda > Cirolanidae > Bathynomus > Bathynomus jamesi. The sequence goes on along the minus strand of JAJOZX010000096.1, from coordinate 1,161,432 downwards.
ATGCCAAGAATGGAAACAAAAAGTGACTACAGTGTGTAACTAGCTTAAGTCCGATAATGGTAGGGTGGTTGGGTCGGACAGGGAGGAACTCGAAATGCAGCCACCTCCACGTTGTGAGTTCTGGGTTATTTTGTCAATATAGTACATTCAATATTGACGAAATAAGCGAGGAGCTGCATGCATATTAAGTCATCAAAAATAACCAAGCATATGCAAAGTAAACTGCATTGGTGGACCTAAATTATTTAATTGCTCAACTATATAAACTTCTTAAATTACTAAAATATGGTATAATGAATTGTTAATTGCATTACTTAATACATAATTAACGAATAAACTGTGGTGTAGGGCCGAAGTTGACCATAATAGCATCATTATAAAATACGCTATTTATGTAAATTTTCCCTATTTTGGAATGTTTGCGGAGGCAGAAGAAATTATCGCAGGACAAAAGTATTTAAAACTAGTCTAAAATAAACCTTGAGGATGCTTTTCCTCGCTATTACAAGAACGTAGGATGAAAATTAAAACTATAAGAAAATATTACAAAAAACGCTTATTTTGGCGCATTTTTTGGATTTTCAACGCGCGTGCGGAGGCAGAAGATATTAATGCAGATCTCTGAGATTTTACACATTCACTTCTGACGTGGAAGAGCTACTTTTCCGCGCTATTACAAAACGAAAATCGAAAAAAGTGTAAAAACGCTCCGCCCTATTGTTCATTCATACATCCATGTCCTATCTTGACCATTATCCTATATCAATTTTATTAAATATTCATTTTTACTCGTGTCAGTCTACGAAATGGTAGGAAACTATGCCTCCGTACCTGTTCGTTCAAAATCGCGCAAATACGTTTGCATGTATTATTTTTTTATTTTTTTTTTAAGTGCGTTCACCCCTCGCAAGATATTCATAAATGCTTAGGCAAGTGGTCAAATTCCGCTAATCACAGCATAAATCGAACATCTGAAAACGAAAGACCTCCTCTGCCTCTGATTTCAAATTTATAATTTATTATCATGTGTGTCATGTTGTGTAAATATATACCGTATGCGCCCATGTACTTTGTGTTGTATTAATAACCATATATAAATATAAAAACACTGTAAGAATTGTAAACGACGTAATGTACTTTAATGAAACTGTAATTAATGATAATAACTTGTAATGTACTTTAATGAAACTTTAATTAAACGATAATAATTTAATATATGGTATAATAATGTACTTTAAATGGAAGTGTAATTAAACGATAATAATTTAATATATAATGTAATAATTTACATTTAAATGGAAGTGTAATTAAACGATACTAAGTGAATATGAACTAATCCATAATTATAATCATAATTGTTGTAAACCCGAAATTACAATGTACTCAGGGTGTACTTGGATTGTACTTAATGTACTACGAAATTATGTCGCCCTTTAGAAATGCATACTCCGCGAAAATACGATTATTTATTTTTTATTATTTTTTAAAATTTTTATTTGGAATCTTTCAAAAATCTGATCACGTGTTTAAAGGGGGGGAAACTTAATCTTCAAACTGCACTCCCTCCCCCAAAAATTTAGATTGTATATAAACCATGTAATTGTAAAATAATGTAACTTCATTACTTTACTTCGATTACTTCGATTATCACTCCCTTCTTAGCACTGCCTCCTTAATTTTTAGATTCCGGTCTGAGCCATGGTCGAAAGAGGTCGAACCTCTACCTCTGTAAATTCAGAGCACTACCTGTACATTTTTAGAAGTAAACTACAGTAAAAGAAGTTTTTTTATCTTTTCCTTCGAGCTGTGCCCTCGTCCGAGAACTCAGTTAGTAAAGTCGATAAGTTTAGTATCAGAGAAAGTATCAGAGTATTATAGAAAGAAGAATTAACAACTGTCGACCCTATAGTGAGAGAAAAATTAGAATATTATGGAAGAAAAAACTATCGCGAGAAATATCCGTTGCTGCCTCCCAACCAGAACCCCCGTCGACTTGGAACCAACCCAGGGCCATAGACGGAGGGGTTAACATGTTTATGCATTTATACCCTAATATACTGTAAGTATATCGTCTTGCTCTCAAATGACTTGGTAGTCTGCAGAATAATGATAGACTTACTTTATACATAGAGGGTGTCTAGAAAATAATATCGGGGTTTGATGGTTATGCCACTTAAAACCCTGTGTACTAGGCCGGGTCGAAATTTTATATTGAAAAGGTACATATTGTGAGGGGTTTGAATGGAACACAGGAACCCCCTCATAAATTATTTTCGCTGTTTAAAGCCGCCTACCCCTGGCACAATGTTTCACTTTTGGACGTATATTGAAGAATATTCCATTTATACGAGACTTACTCTACATTCAGGTTTTTTGATGACATAAATCTTTATTAATGTATAATATTTTATTTAATAATGTACAGTATTAGGAAAATTAATTAAGTACAACAATATATTCAGAAGAAAAAAATAGAGGCATAATAAATGTGCTAAAATTCAATTCACTTTTTCATTGTTCCTTATCACATCAAAAGAGAAAAAATTTCAATATCATTAGGGAATTTTATTTCATATGTTTCTTACTCATTCCATTGGGCCTTCCATTCAAACTTGGGCAGTTTTCGCTTTGATTCTAATGAGTTTAAGATAAACTTTTGACAGTTGTCATATCCTATTCTTTCCTGACATTCCTTTGTTACTAGGTTCACTACCCTTTCCACACTTTGACTGTGGCATGGAAAAGAAGCTATCTCCAGTGGCTTACATCGAGCCTGTAGTAACTCATCGTCGCTAAAATTGTTTAGCAGCGGTGGAGGAGTAATGATCTCTTTTTGCCAATCGATCATCTCGGTGTAGTCAGTAGATTGGAAATCGAGTGTTCGAAGCAACTCTAAGTTTCTGGTACCTGAAAATCCTGTTCTTGAAAGGATGATATTCTGAATAACTTGCTCCCTAATTTCTAGTCTCTTGTCAGTTACCATTGATATGAGTATATTTTCTGGGTGGGCAAAGTAGGCGTCATTCTTTAATATTAGTTCTATTATTGATCTATGTTGTTCATCTAAATTTCGAAGCAAGCACACTAAATGCCAAAAGTTATATGCACCATCAGTTGCATTAGGATGAGATTTTATCCAGAACCACCCTGGAGCATAGAACTGCATAATAATCTTGACTATATCTTGAAGATTTTTATCGGGATTTGGCGTTGAGATATATAATCGAAGGACCGTGTTGGCTAGAGTTAGCCAGCGATCATGGTGAAGGGTACCTGGGGATCGAGTGGACAGATCTTGAGAAGTGTCTCCAGTTTGCACTGCCAGACACATATCATAGAGATATCTTTGATCACTGCTTAGCTCCTTCACAACATTTGCTGGAATTTCTTTAATGTTTCGCTTTACGCGAGAATATTTGACTACCTCCAATTTTGTTAAATCTTTTTTCAGTTTATTCCCAATTGAACTCACAAAAGTATTTGGACCTGTTGTTTTACCATCAATGGCTTTGTAGACGTGCATAAAAGGCAGCTCATTCAAATGCAAGAGGCACACCAACCACTGCACTGGTCTGTTAAGATGAATTTCAACCAGTTTTATGGTTCCATCAATTTTTCCTGTATTTACAGGAGTACCATCACACAGTAAAGCTTTGATAGTATCTGTGCTGGTCGAGTCTGTAATAATAGTTATCAACTCTTCTGCTATGCAGCGAGCAGTTCCATTATCTGGTGTGACATGGTTTACAGAGATGCTTCCAGGTTCTTTCACAATCTTTCCATCAAATCCAAGGCACTCCATCTTCAGATTTTCGGATTTAGACCGAAAGGTATTTGTTTCACCCATGCGATTTCTTTCTCTTTCTAATTTCTTTCTATCAAGCATGTTGGTGTGATTAAGGATCCCCATATCTTTTAAAGCTGCATTAACTAGTGCAGCTACAGCTCTACAACTTATACAATAACGATCTGCTGTTAATGCTAGGTTTTTATAGGAGTGCCTGTTCTGAATATTCTTAGTCAAGTCTAAATCGGCCTCATAATCTACATCCTGACTATCTGAATCTACTGTATCTACATCCATGTCTTCGGTATTTTCTATAAATTCCGATGGTAAAACATTGGTGGCTTCAGTCATTTCTTCTTGTGCTTTTAGTTGACGGTTTTGTGCTTCTTGAGCTCTTGCTAAAGATCTCTTCTTTGTTGAACTAGCTATGCGATCAATTTTTTCCTAACTGATTTTTTTTTTTTTGACCCAAAAAAGACTCCCATTCTGCCATTGATATTTTATCCTTACAGCTGCAAGATTTCCTATCAATTCCCTTATCATAGCATTTATAAGAAGATATATCAAACATTTCATCATACTGAGCTACTTTTATGGCAAAACTTTCATTTCTTCGATGTAACGGCACCTTGTTCAATTTTGAGGCTTCTTCTATTAGTCGACTGACTTTAAAATAGATACCTTTGGTGTTAATCGTAGGAAAAGAGAATTTTATCCAAATGTCTTCAATATCTTTTACAACAACCCTGTAACAATCATTAGCAGTTGCTGATCCTTTTGATTTAGCTTCTTCACGACGGCGCACAAAAAGGTAGTGTCTCACAACATCTGCTTTTAAAAGAGTCATTTCTGCTAGGAATTCCGTAGGATATCCAAAGGCTGCATTTGAGGACTTGCTTCTAATAGTCATAGTTTATATTCAGAAGTAAAATCAAATTATATGTAATTTATAAGTTATGGTAATTCAAATTATAATTAAAGCAAATGCAAATTATTTCTATTTATCTGAAAAATTATTTCTGTTTATCTGAAACATAAAAATATCAAGCATTAAACAAACAACGTATCATGTAACATATAACAACATTAAACATATGCAAATATGAATGTAAAAAAGGGAGGAGGGGCATGTGATAGGGGTAGTAGGGTAGCATATGCTTGATTTTTTAATATTTTGTTGAAGTGATAAAAAAAAAACCTTCTCACATAGTGTACTTTTTATGAAATAACATTTTTTACCATTTAAATATATGCAAATATGAGGGTAAAAAAGGGAGGAGGGGCATGTGATAGGGGTAGTACGGTGCTACATGCTTGATTTTTTAGATATTTTATTAAAGTGATAAAAAAAACCTTCTCACATAGTGTACGTTTTAAGAAATAACATTTTCCCCATTTAAATATATGCAAATATGAGGGTAAAAAATGGGGGGTATGTGCTAGGTGTAGCAGAGGTAGCACATGCTTTATATTTTAATATTTTGTTAAGATGATAAAATGAAACTTCTCACATAGTGTACTTTTTTAGAAATAAAAAAATTTCCCATTTTCGACCTGGCCTACTGTGTATATATATATATATATATATATATATATATATATATATATATATATATATATATAGGGTGTCCCATAAGTCCGGCATCATAGGAAAAATTCACATTTTTCTATTTCTACAAACCATAATTCATATTTTTCTCTTTCTACAGGCCATAATGTCTGTGAGCAAGGAAGAACGAATCCAGATAATTCCACTCATAGGAAATCGGAGTCAAAGAGAGGCCGCTGCTGAATTTAACAGACTGCATCCAGACCGCGAGCCAATAACACAGAATTGTGTTAGCAGACTTGTTGCAAAGTTTAAGGAAACAGGATCCATAGAAGATAAACCACGCAGTGGACCTTCAAGGAGGTCCACTGACGATGATACAGCGACTGCTATCCTGGCTCATTTTAACAGAAGTCCCAATAAGTCTCTTCGGCGATTGTCCGCCGAGACAAGTGTCTCGAAATGTAGCATCCATCGCATTCTTCAGGCTCACAAATGGTATCCATATAAACTTCAGATCCTACAGAAATTAAGCGAAGATGATCCCGACCGGCGGATGAAATTTTGTGAATGGGCTACGGAACAATATGCTCGGGATGCCAATTTCCCGTCCTCCATTCTGTTCAGTGACGAGGCTGTTTTTTATGGAAATGGTGAGGTAAATCGACAGAACACCCGCTACTGGTCTCAAAACAACCCTCACTGGTATACCTCTTCAAAGGAACAAGGTGCATCTCGGATGATGGTATGGTGTGGCATTTGGAAGGATCGCATCATATGCCACCTCTTTTTCGATGAACATGTCACTGGAGGCACCTACCTACGTATGCTCAAGGAAGAAGCATTTCCCAATGTCTTGAACGAAGAAGGAAATTTCCCAACATGGTTCCAGCAAGACGGCGCTCCTGCACATTACAGCACCCAAGTAAGGGAATACCTGTACCAACAATTCCCTGGTCATTGGATAGGACGTCGAGGGTCTGTGGAATGACCAGCTAGAAGTCCGGATCTCACGCCACTATATTTTTATCTCTGGGGCCACTTGAAAGCGCTGGTATACGCAGAGAAAATTAGGAGTGTTGAACATTTGCGGCAGCGCATTATTGGTGCATGTAGCACCATTACTCCTGATATCATTCACCGTGTGCTTGCTGACTGGGTATCACGTCTGAATTTGTGTATTGAAAACAATGGTGGACATATTGAGCACGTTCTGTAAATAAAAGCTTTTGTTTTGCCTTTTTTTATTATTTTTCCTATGATGCTGGACTTATGGGACACCCTATATATATATATATATATATATATATATATATATATATATATATATATATATATATTCAGGATAAAAACGAAGCCGTAGAGCAAAAAAGTATTATATTTGGTTGCAGCCGACGTTTCGGGCAAATCTACCCATCTTCAAGGCCTAATTAATAGAGAGCTAAAATTAATAAATGACACAAAAAATATAAATGACGAAAGTTCAAACCTAAACAAATATACAAAATTAAAATTATTCAAAATAGAAAATACAAATTATAAACAGGCTAGAACAAGATCAAATAAAAAATAAAGTATATAAATAACACAAAAAACATAAGAATCTTCTTGTGCAGCTTAAATCCCATCTCTATATGGGGGTCGCTGTTCTTGATGAGTCTCCTCCATTCTCTTCTGTCACGCACCATGTCCTCGTCCAAATTTTTCTCCCGGATGTCTGCCGCCACGTAATCTCTCCACCTCGTCTTCGGTCTACCTCTTCTTCTCCGTCCCGGCACCTCCATTTCCAGCACCCTACGTCCCACGTAATCTTCTTCTCTTCTCATCATGTCCCCATACCATCTCAGTCTGGCTTCTTGGACTTTTCTTGACGCCTCTACTACTTTCACCGTTCCTCTAATGCGTTCATTTCTGATTCGATCCCTTCTAGTAGTTACACCGCACATCCATCGCAACATTTTCATTTCAGCCACATCCATCTTTCTGTCACTAGTCTTCTTCATTGGCACCGTCTCCATTCCGTACAACATGGCTGGCCTAACCACTGTTTTGAAGACCTTCCCTTTCAGCTTCACCGGCATCCTACGATCACAGAGAACTCCCGATACCTCTCTCCAGCTCCTCCATCCCGACTGTATCCTACGATTCACCTCTCCCTCTGCTCCCCCCTCTGCCTCGATTGTTGATCCCAAGTATTTAAAACGATCTACCCGTTTGATCAGTTCACCGTTTAACATCACTCCCCCTCCTTCATCCGGTTGTACATTACATCTCAGATATTCAGTCTTCTTCCGACTAACTTTCATACCTCTACTTTCCAATGCCTCCCTCCAATTTTCTAGCTGTTGTTCTACCTCCTGTCTTGTCTCTGCGCACAACACTACATCATCGGCATACATCATGCACCAAGGAGCAACCCCTCTAACCTCCTCAGTCAACACATCCAACACCACTTCGAATAGGAATGGACTCAGTGCTGACCCCTGATGCAGACCAACCCCAACTCCAAAACTCTCCGTCACACCAACACTACACCTCACTTTCGTCGTAACCCCTCTATACATTTCCTGAATCAATCTGACGTACTTCTCTGGGACCATCTTCTCCCTCAGGCACCTCCAAACCTCTTGTCTCGGTGTCCTATCATATCAAAAAATATAAGAATGATAGATGTAAAACCTAAAACTAAAATCATTAAAAAACAAAACTGTTAAAAAACCTCCACAAGTAAAAAATTAAACGGAAAACTACAAGAATAAACCGACACACCGTATTCAAAGAACAACCACAAGAAACTGAAGCAAAAAGAAGAGAGGATCGCAAAGAAAACTTAGAAGGTAGTTGATCGAGTTAATGTAAAGGGGGTAACAGCCAGAATCAGTGTTTAGACTAGGATTCAAAAACTTAATACATAAAGATTCATAAATACGAAGCGAGGACGAACATTTTAATGATTTAAGAATTTTTAAATTTTCAATAGAAACGTCAGTCTTACAATTGATGGAATGACTTCTGATAGCAGACTTTTCTTTTCTCAACAAAACCTTCCCCGTCCTATGACTAATACCCATATGGGAGCAAAATCTCGCCAGCAAAGAACGAACTGTACTGCCAACGTAGTTCCTCTGAGAACACCCAGGGCAGGTAAACAAATAAACGCCAGAACAGCTCATTGCAGGGGGGATTTCGTCCTTACATCGGAAAAACCAATCCAGGGTATTACTATTTACGAAGGCAATCTTAAAATCAGTGTGAAAATAAAATTGTCTCACAATATTTAACAATCGTTTTTTCACCAAAGAGTTAAAATGGTAGACATCAGGTAAAACAAGATATTTACAATTCTTAGGAACATCACACGTTGGAACAATTTTAGGGGAATATACATTATAAGAAACTTACCAATAACACCTCCTACAAGATTCCGTGGAAAACCATTTTTAAAGAAATAATCAGTAAGAAATTCAAACTCATTAAGAAGCAGAGCATAGTTCAAGCAAATGTTATAAGCTCCATGAACAAGTGTGCAAACAGAACTTAGTTTGTAAGTAAGGTCGCAAAAACTATAGAAATTAAAACCCAAACCCGTAGGCTTCAGGTACATAGAAGTTAAAACTGTCGAGCCAGATTTGGAAACTAAAACATCAAGGAAAGGAATAGAACTTTCAACTTCCTTTTCCTGTGTAAATATGTTCTTGTGCAGAGTGTTCAGAAAACTCAAAAACTGAACTGATTGGTTTTCCGTTTGAAATAAAGCAAACGTATCGTCAACATAACGTCTGTACAGTTTGGGCTTAAGATGAGGGAGGCACTCACAGAAGACCCTTTCCTCAAGATGTGACATAAAAATATTTGCAAGAGCAGGACCCAAAGGGCTCCCATCCCCACTCCATCCACTACGTTGGCAGTACAGTTCGTTCTTTGCGGGTGACATTTTGCTCCCATATGGGTATTAGTCATAGGACGGGGAAGGTTTTGTTGAGAAAAGAAAAGTCTGCTATCAGAAGTCATTCCATCAATTGTAAGACGACGTTTCTATTGAAATTTAAAAATTCTTAAATCATTAAAATGCTCGTCCTCGCTTCGTATTTATGAATCTTTATGTATTAAGTTTTTGAACCCTAGTCTAAACACTGATTCTGGCTGTTACCCTCTTTATATTAACTAGATCAACTACCTTCTAAATTTTCTCTGCGATCCTGTCTTCTTTTTGCTTCAGTTCTTGTCGCTGTTCTTTGAATGCAGGTGTGTCGGTTTATTCTTGTAGTTTTTGGTTTAATTTTTCACTTGTGAAGGTTTTTTAAGTTTTTTTTTAATGATTTTAGTTTTAGGTTTTACATCTATCATTCCTATATTTCTTGTCATTAATATACTTCACTTTTGATGTGATCTTGTTCTAGCCTGTTTCTAACTTGTATTTTCTATTTTGAATAATTTTAATTTTGTATATTTGTTTAGGTTTGAACTGTTCGTCATTTATATCTTTTGTGTCATTTATTAATTTTATCTGTCTATTAATTAGGCCTTGAATATGGGTAGAGTTGCCCGAAACGTCGCCTGCAGTCAAATATAATGACTTTTTTGCTCTACGTCTTCGTTTTTATCCTGAATGCAAAATTACGTCTCCTTAGGAGGGATCCTATTTCATATGTACTGTATATATACTTATATATATATATATATATATATATACATATATATATATATACACATATATATATATACACACACGTACATTTCGGTTAGCTGTTGGAATATTTCTGTAAAGGAAATTAATTTTCAGATCCTATACACTACAATAGTAGAGTATAGGCCTACATGAAAGACTTTCACTCAATTAAGGTACTTTTATATTAAACGTTCAAAAACATTTATAGAACGTTCTTAGACGTTTATAATACGTTCATAAAAAGTCTAAATACGTTTGATAACAATCATTGTTTAGAGAGTTTATCACGGACGGAACAACGCCTCTCCATGAAGACTCAGAGGAAGCCCTTTCCTTAATCGCTAAAATCTCAAGTCACGAAGTCTAAGAGGAGTCTCGACCCCGCAACCTTCAGATTAACAGCCCGGTGAGATAATTTCAACATTTAACGGCGTATGACGACAAATAAATCAAAGCCAGTTAACCACTAAATTGCTCTTGAAATAGAAAATAATCATGAAAAACACTTCAGGAGAACAACAGACGAAAAAAGTTTTTAAAAAGGAACAAAAAAAATAGCGTAATAATTTCGGTCTCGTGGGGAAAGGAACAAAACGATCGTGTAGGAATGGCGAGGCAAGTCCGAACACTTTCCTCTTTTCCAAAGTTTTGATTTGATGTGGATAAAAACAAGAAAAAGTTTATTCTTTCTCTAGATTTAATTAAAGCGCTTTGTTTATTTCTCCATCTTATACACTACAGCGATTTTCCTCCTCCTTCATCCTTTTCTTTTTCTGGTGTTCTGAGGTCTTCTTTTTTCTCCATTTCTTTTAAGTTTGTGGTTTGGGAAATTTGGTTATTTATCAAAGATAATTATGATGCCTATTTTTCCCTCATTTCGTTTACCATATGGGATTAAGTGGTATTTATTTATTCTGTATTTAAAATAATGTAATTCTTTTTACGATCTAATACGAGTGAATGTATTAGAGAAGGTGCTCCATCGCAATCAAATCATATCGTCGTGACAATATTAGGACCAACCTAATTGTATCAGTCTGTACTTTTACTACAACCTATTAAAGTTGTAGTTAAAATTTTCTTCGAAAACAGATTTTAATTCGAAAGACTGTAAATTTTATTTCTAAGTTTTACAATACGTCTCTCCAAAATGCGAAACCGAAAGAAAACAGGTAGCTTTCTCAAGTTCATATATATACTATATTACGCATCTATAAACACGTAATACCTCCTAATAAATACACATATAAGACTACAAGACACGCCCTCTGAAACTCGGAAAACTGCTGAAACATTTTATTAACACAAATTGGATAAAACTTAATGGACGCAAATTTCTTTAGAGTAACATCCCTCCAAAACAACGACTGTTTACTTAAAGCTTATATAACGTTTCATAGACTTTTATAAATGTTTTATAGACATTTTACAGATGTTTATGTACGTTTAGTAAACATATCGTTCTTTGTCAAGTTAATTATTTCCACTGCAAAGAGCGAGGCACAGTTTAGCTTACGTTTTGTTTAGCTATTTGATAATATGACTATGAAGCGTTTACGCAAGTTCCTCCTCTAAATATCTCATCCAAACATTCAGATCGAATTTCGAGAGTGTTTAGTTCATTTGATGAATGAATCCCAACTGATTTGTCAAACTGTCTCCATAATGTGAGGAAACTATATATCTTGAAGAAATATAACGACATCATTAAATTAAAGCCGTCACAATCAGGAAAATTACAATTTTGGAATTCTAATTAATTAATGAACAGTGTGAATCAAGTGACTCTTTTACTAAAATGTCGAGGGGTATATATATATATATATATATATTAGTGATGTAGGTAACATCCGCATCCGCGGAACATCCGCACATTTTCTCGCATCTGCATCCGCACCTTGGACTGCGGATGTCGTGCGGATGTGGACCGTTGAGATAAAACGTCATTAATAAGCGGAAATTATCAAATTCTACTATAATAATAGAACTAGTTCATTGTGCGCAAAAGTGATGCAAGCGACAAGACGAGAGGCTGTTCTTGTATGAAGTTACTCTCTTGCAACCTACTTAGATCCACGTTACAAAGCTAAGTTATTTTCACCTAGTACATTAGAACGAGTTAAATCATCACTTGGCAAAGCAGTTGAAGAGCTTCAATCTCTTGAATCTGTCGCTTCGCCACCCACCAAAAGAATAAGTTTCAGTGACAGAACCAACACCTTCAACAAGCAAATCTATCACAGAATCCGTCTCTCAGTTTCTTGAGTCAAGCAGCGATGACGAGACCTACGCGATGTCAAAAGATATAGTAAAAATGATCGAGAGCTATCACCAAGAAAAACGCCTGGCTGCATGTGACAATCCTATTAGTTGGTGGAAAAATACGCAGAATATCTATCCATACTTGAGTAAACTTGCAAGGAAACATTTAGCACGTCCTCCAACAAGCGTACCAAGCGAGAGATTATTTAGCAGTGCTGGATTAATATATGATGAAAAGAGAAACAGACTGGCAGCAGAAAAGGCAGAAAAATTAATGTTCCTTAAGCATAACCTTCCTATAATTAAGTTTGAATATTAAACGATGAACATCTTAGTTTACTTTATTTTCATTACTCATTTATAAATATGCCTAATAAAACTTTAAACTTAATATAAATAGCTATCAAGCTAATTAAAGATCTCTTTCTATAAGGGTGGAGGTTGGGGAAAGAGGTCGGTGGGGTGCATTTGAGTTGGGTTCACGTCCCGCATCCTGGTAACACAATTATGGTTTCTAATTGTGGCTGAAACTCGACAAAATATAACGAATTTATTTGCAGACGAATTCACTTATTGATTTCTGTATTAGTTAGATGCTTGCTATTATTTTATATGTTCAGGGAAAAGTACAGCAATTATTGTACAATTAATCAATTATACTACATTATAGCTACAGCTCTCTCTATATAATAACTTATTATATACGTTAAACACAACAAATCTCGAATATATCCTAAAAAATAACGAAAATGTAGACATCCGCATCCGCATCCGCGGATGTTGAAATCAAACATCCTCATCCGCATCCGCATCCGCGGATGTGAAAAAAATGACATCCGCTACATCACTAATATATATATATATTCTTTAATCATGTGCATAAAATATAATTTTTATAGAATATGCACTTTCAGTATGTTTCTCTTCGATGCAAATTCTAATGTTTTGCTAAGTTCGCTGCTTCAGATTATGCGTTTTACACTTCTGAGTTAAAGAAGAACATGCTATTAACTCGCTTTATTTAAGGTTTCCATGATGATATATCTTATATGGGCGTTGCGCATCTTCCTCTGGAACGTGTCTATTCCTCAACAAGTTTAGCGCGTTTACAAGAGGACTCATAAAGCATAAAGTCATTTAAGACTACAATTGAACAATGTTAAAAGCTTACTCCTTCTTTAAATTAAATTAGACCAAGCAGGATATATTAGGTGGGCAATAAAGCAATAACAGAAATTTCTCCATTTACTCGTCCATAAAAAATCTACAGCAAAGGATCGTCAGCCAAATATAACTTTACATTAGGTGACGCTCAACCGTAAAATAAGTAACAGATTTAAACAAAATTCCGCTGATGATATTTCCCAACGAGTAACGAGAAGTAAGAAAAGCATTCTAGGAAAGCAAAGAAGCGAGAGGGGAAGAAAGAGAGAGTATAAATGGATCGCTAAATTCCGAGCGAGATAAGGAGCATGTTTTAGGCGTAGAAGAATGATGTAAATTTTGCTTACCTTTTATCTCCTGTGATTAATCTAAGCTAAAAAATACGACTTTTCCTTCTTCTTTCCTTCCTTTTCATTCTCGCACCTTTTGTCATTTCTTTTAAGAAGAAATTTGCGCAATTATTTTTTCATTTATTTTTATATCACGAAGGAAACTTGTTGAAAATTCGCGCAAAATATTTTCTTCATGTTGGTCGTTAGTCCCACCTTGGGAGTGGATTTTAATATCCTTATTTACGTGGCCATGACTTAAATTCTGTACGTCACTCCCATTAAATTATAAAAATAATACAATTGATAGTTTCATTTCGTGCTAAGTTACATTCTTGAATTAACTTTGCAGCTGTGTTTATCTTCGTCTTCGGGAAGAAAAACGAAGTTTTGTTTTACATTCATCATTTTTAGTTTATATTGGGTGTTTTCAAGTGAATTTATGACTCACTTCGAAGTTGAGTTTCGTGTTGCATAGATATTATTTTATATACTTGTTCACAAATCTATATATATATTAATATATATACACACAGGGTGTTTCACAACTGGTGTGCCATACTTTGGGGGCGATTTGGGAGTGATATCGAGTAAAAAAGTAAATACAACATACTGTAGAGTAGATGCTCTTTCCAACCGTTGAGGAGCTATGGACGTTTTAAGATGTGTAAACAACAAATCCTTACTTGTGTGTAATTCGATAGATGGCAGCACTGGTGGTAGTTTCGGTTAACGAAGTTACCACTACTAATCCTCAGTAATAGTATATAGTAGCATGGCTGCAAAATGGTAGACTGCAGAGCAATTGCAATGTTGATTAAATGTTGCAAGGTGCAAACCCCCCTTCCCCCCAGTGCCACCCCCACGGTGCCAACCCCCAGGGTGCCAAAAAAAAGGAATTCCCCCAGCAAGCTGGGGGAGTCCACCTAACCTAAGAAACTTTGGGGGAAAAGATGGGACGGCCTTACCCCCCAAAGGGGTATAACTAACCTAAGAGAGGAAGACAGAGCATTCTACGTCTGGCTCCGCTAGACAATTAATAAGAGTTGGCGTAGAAGCCGGTGCCCGCTAGGCATATCAGCCAGTTGGCACAGTGTATATATATATATATATATATATATATATATATGACTGACTTGACTTATATCCCATCCGGCTGAAGCCGGGTCGGGTCCCCCAGATGGCGTCGTCGCTCCAGGTTCTTTTCGTTTGCACCTCCCTCCTGTAAACCAGGAAGGAAGATGCGTCGGTTCGCCCGTACGCGGTATGCGCCATCATCAGAGGGTTTCTTGGGAAAATAAAGCAGCCGGTTTGCCATCCCTCTGCTGCTTGTTTGGTCCACGGCTCCTTATTCTGTATATTCGGAGCAGCCCTAGAACGAAGGTTCTAGAACGAAGGTTCTAGGGTTCCCTCATCCGCCACCCGAGGGACGCGCCTGGTAGGAGTACTCTCTCCCCCAGGATATATATATATATATATATATCAGTGATGTAGGTCTCGAGATCGGTCTCGGTCTCGAGACCGATCTCGAGACCCAATTTGCAGATCTCGGTCTCGATCTCGGTCTCGACAGACGCGGTCTCGGTTTTTCTCCCCGAGACCTTTCGAGACCTCTCGAGACCGTAATGAAAAATACATGTTATTGGCATACTCATGATGGTGGCTTGGTTGAACAGACACAATTCAGAATGTTTATGAAAGTTTGTAAAAGTAAGTGGATGTTGAATTAATGTCATATATATATATATATATATATATATATATATATATATATATATTATTTAGACCTTATGCTAATTGCCATGCCATGCCTCTGTTTATAGTACCGATATGTCAATTTATTTTTCATAGAAATGGTGTTGGAAAAATGCTATACAGGAAACTCAAGCACGGAGAATGAGCAGATACAGAGAGACAGCGCTCATTCTCACAGCAGCGATGACGAAATAAAACAGTCAAACCAAAGTTCCGAGACTAATGGCAAAATATCAAAGCTATCGGTCCAAGCAGAAGAACGTTGAAACTGGGAAGATTTTGAACCGCAGGGAACAGTTGCGGCGGTACCTCTTAGAGATCGATGAATCTCATATTTTAGACAACTGCTCTCCAATAAAGTGTTGGCACCAGAAAAGGGATAAATTCTCATCACTGGCCAATATTGCCATGATTGTTTTAACAGTGCCTGCCTCTAGTGCTCCAATTGAGCGTGTATTTAGCCATGGAGACATAATAATGAGACCCCACAGAAGTCGAACTTCAGCAGATCTTCTGAGCATGCTGATGTTCCTTAAGTGTAATGAGCACCTATCATGCTTTAAATAAATGCACAAGTCAAACTGGGTAGTGGGTACGTTCATTAAACCTTCTGTAACAGATATAAAAGAAGTAAATAAATAAAAAGTATGTGTGTATATATATATTCATTTGTTAATTTATAGGCTACACTTTTTGCATTCAACACACTACATCTGAGAAAGTAGTTATTAGTTTATTAATATACTTAACATAGTCTAATTTCCATAGTAGTGTAAAACAAATTGAAAGGGCATGAGCTTGGTCTCGATCTCGATCTCGAATTTTAAGGGTCTCGATCTCGGAAGGTAGATCTCGATCTTGAACCTTTGATCTCGGTCTCGATCTTGGTCTCACAGGATCAGGTCTCGGTCTCAGTCTCGGACTTGGTGGTCTCGACTACATCACTGATATATATATATATATATATATATATATATATATATATACTTTTGAGCAGCCATTTGCAATAAAAACACACACACATACAACCCTGACTGTATATAAACTTTCATAGATTCTCTATTTTTACACACACACACACACACCGACTATATATATATATATATATATATATATATATATATATATAAAACGTTCAGAGATCCTCGATGAAGTAAATCGAAGTTAAACTCGACCAATGTTGTTCATACTCGTACTAAAAACCAATATATATATAAATATATATATATATATTAAGGGGTTCCAAAAAACCTTAGCCCCCCCCCGATTTGCAGCTTACATGTTTACTTATATCGAAATGGTTTTTAGTGATTATAAAAATATATAAAATTCTTTATTTATTGCAAGTATTAAAATTACTCTAGCTGATAAAGTGATAATATAATGGCTTCTCAATTAATTGGTGATTCGGAGAGGCAACGTTTGATAGATCGCATACGAGCAATAACATTTCGGGAAGCTCGTGATGCTGGAGCCACCTTTATAACACGTTCATGGTTTGCCAAAAAGTTGCGAAGAAGTGAGGACTTCGTCAAAAGAAATTGGAATAAAACTTTGGATGAATGTGAAATGGATACAACCAAATCTGGGCGCCCAAATTTGCCACTCTCTCAGGAAACAAAGGACATCATTGAAAGCGGTACGTTTAAGCGGAAAAACAGCCGTGCTAAACTTTCTAGAGAGATCGAAGTGTTGAGAGGAAAGATCGTTTGTGGTGAGATCATTCGACTGTACCGTCATAGGCAAGGTTTAAAGCCTTGGCATGATCTTCCAAAGCCAAGAAAAACTCAACTTAACATCGATGACAGAATGTGGCTTGCCCATTATCTTGAAGATTGGGATGTGGATGATTTCATGCATTTAGCTGTCTCCGATGAATTTTTTGTTTACTTAACACGTCGGCTAGGGTTCATCAAAATGCAAGGCAAAATTTTAATGTCAACAGATCAAACTGTCTGGGGTTGCATTTCGTTCGAATGCACATTGAAATTACTTGTGCAAAGTTTTGAGAAAATTCATTGAGATTTAGAGGTGCAACAAGGTAGGTGAAATTTTAAAAATTTGCATTTTTGGGTGTTTTCAGAACTCCTATTCCTTGACAACTTGACAAGGATGACATACATTTTTGAGAAAAAAAAACAAGAATTTCAAGAAGCTATTTAAGGACAACATTTTTGAGAACATCATTGAAATTGTTTTTGAAAATTGTTTTTGAGAACATTTTTTAGAATAAAAACACAGGAAATTGTATTTAAGAACATTTTATAGAACAGCATTGAAATTGTTTTTAGAAATTGTTTTTGAGAACAACATTAAATTGTTTTTAGAAATTGTTTTTGAGAACAACATTTTATTTTTATTCTCGAGCCTCATAGAGTCCTAGTCCTGGTCTGTGTCCAGCTTGCGCTTGCAGCAGCGAAGATTCGGCTGCTGAGAGCGGTCATGCTCAACTGCCTGCAGCACATTCTGCAGGTGCTGCTCGCTCCTGGCTGCTGCCACGAAGTCTGACGTAAGTTTCACACCGCGCTCGGCGCAGTCATTGACGGCGTTGATGGCACGTACGTTCGCCGCACCCGCCTGGAATGCTGCACTGGTAGCCCAATCCTCTACGTCGAGCGAGAGAAACGCTGGATCGACGTGCAGCTGGTGCATGCCGAACCAGAAGTCTGTGTTGGCGAGGTCGGCCAATCTGGTGGTCGGCGAGAGGGCTGGAAACTTCGGCTTGCCGAAGCCAGTGTCAAAGCGCAGCTGTGGGGCTCGCATGGGGAGATCAGCCGGCTTGTGCTCCAAGATGGCATCCGCAAGAGCGCGCCGTTCGCCAACTGGCACCTTGGTACTAAAGAGTGCCAGGGGCAGCATCTCGCCCGTCAAGTACCAGAGGTGCCGCTCCAGCGCCTTAATCGCTGACGCTGCGATGCCCGCGTCAACGGACTTGTACGCGTACAGGTTGTGGTGGTAGAGTGTGAGGTCATTCCAGGCGGCATCTATAGCTGTGTCGCAGGTCAGCCACCACGTCGCATAGATGTGCGTGATGAAGTCGGCAAACACCCGAATCTTCAGCACCTGCTGCCGCGTGGTGATGGTGCCTTGGGGAAGAAACGGGATGTGCTGCTCCATCAAGGCCAGCTTGAGAGTGTAGAGCAGCTTCGCCATCCATCGCGCTTTGTGCAGCGCTCCCGGCCGTTGGAAGGTCACTGGAGTCTGCGCTGCACCGGGTGCACCCAGATACACAAGACACAGCTGCACGAACTCGCGGTAGTCGCCTCGCTTGTAGTCGAGCACTCCCGCAGCGCACGCGGTGAGTTCAGCACGCAACTTGCCCAGGAACGGTGGTTCGGCGTCGCCAGGAATGTAGCGGGACAGTGGGCCGCTGTCGTCGTGCGGCACCAGGTCCCAGTTATCCCGCAGACGCGCGTACAAGTCAACCTCTGGCGAGCGCGGTCTCCACTTTGAGGTCGGTGAAAATGTGGCTGAGGAGTACCGCGCAGATGTGTTGCCGGCACCCGGACCAGAGCAGTGGTCGACCCAGTGAGAGCTGGATGGCAATGCAGGCTGCCGTGAGATGGCCATGGTTTGACGCGGTGGTGTCAAATGCCATGTTGACAACCTGGTCGGCGCAGCGCCACTCCTGCAGCAGCTTGCACGACAGCCGGGCGATGATCGTTCCGCACGCCTCGTCAGTCCCCTTCGTGTATGCTGGCACACCGAGCAGCTTGAACCGCGCCGTATCTCCGACCACCACCGTCAGACGCTCCTCCAACTGGTGCACATTGATGAGCGTCGACGTCAACTTGCTGTCCCAGTGCAGGGTGCACATGGGAGGCGGTGTCCACTGCTCGTGGCGTTCCTCGCTGATAGCCTCCAGTACCGCCGTTGCGTAGGATGTGGAGACCTTTGACTAATTGCCACCTGACTTCGCGATCAGGCCGCGCGTGAAGGCAGCCTGCTGCATCGGCGTGATCTTCAACCGCGTAGCCAGTGACACGAGACTCGGCCGCCTGAGGATGTTGGGTGGAATGAAGGCTGTGGTGCCAGTCTTCTTGCGCTCGCGGGTGCGTGGTGTGTTCTCAACCGGTGCGTCGCTATCCTCATCGCTTTCGCTCTCCAACACGGTCGTGCTGGACGTCGCGGTCATCTCCTGCTGCTCCTTGGTAGCGCGTGCCTGCCGGGTTGTTGCCGCAGCTTCATGCTCCTGTCGCCGCTTCACCTTGGCTTGCAGCTTGGCATCGAACGCGCCAAATGTGGCCAGTCTGTCGCCCTTCATGCTGGCCAGGAAAGCGGCGTCCTCTGGATCGCGGATCAGCTCCTCGGCGTTTGGAGACCACAGCGGAAATGTGGCATCCAGCCTGCGCTGCATAGCATCCGCCTGTCGAGCTGTAGCCTCACTGGAGCGCCTGGCCTGCGGAATGCGCCGCAGCTTGTTGTTGTCGTCGACAAGCGCCACCATCTTGTCACATGCGCGCCGATCGCTCACCATTGGGATGTTGGCCTTGGCGTAAAATGGCCGCACCTGCTCCAGGATGACCTTGGCCGCCTCGAACCGCGACAAGGCTCCGATCGAACCAGATCGCTTGGCATGCAGTTGCGCGTCGCAGTTGTACAGCATGCACCGCAAGATCTGGCGACCACTTGGCACTTGGCGCCAGTAATGATGCCATCGTCGTTTGTGATGCTGGCGCCCATACCGAAGACCAGCCTGCGGCTGCTCGTCCGGGAGCCCGACGGCGACGTCTTGTGAGAGCTGGATCCTGCGGCGGGCGATAGCGTTGAGGAAATAGAGCGCTCGGCTCCAACGTGTGCAGACGACATAGCGCTAATTTCGTCGTCTCCTATAGATCTGCAAATCAACAAGAGTTAAGAGTTAGGACTACAGCAAAATGGAAAGATATGAACTCCAGCCAACAAAAAACATGATATTACCAATCAACACTAAGAGTCTAAGACCCCAGTTGACATGCTGAAAAGCTGATGTGCCGTTGCACCTCTAGATCACCACGGATTGCAACCATATTTTGCATGTGTTGTAACAACATGAAATTGAACACTTTTAGCACCCAGACAGATCAATATGCTGGAAATGTGTATTTTGATGCACCCTAACGTCGGCCTAACTACCAAAATGATCGAGTGTGGGCCACAACACCAGATGAAATCGATGACAATGAATATTATCGCGAATTACTAAAAAGTCCAGACTGTGTTGGTGTGTTTGTTTAGTTCACTGCAAAGAAGCTCATGTGGGTGCTGAAGCCAAATGGTCAGAGTTGGGATGGACAGTATTTTCGTGATATTATTCTATCTCAGCATGTCATTCCTTTTCTAAGAAACCCAAACAATGTTATGGATGTCGATCAGGTCACACTTCTGCACGATAAGGCCCCCTGCTTTAAGGCATTAGCCACTCAACAGTTGTTGCGGAACCATGAGATCGATTTCTTTGGAAATGAAGAATGGCCAGGAAATTTCTCCTGACCTGAACGTCTGTGAACACATTGGATCAGTTATAAAGGACAAGGTTGAATGTCTCATGTTTCAAGAACCTGCAGCAAATCGATTTTTGAAGGATACAATGACGCAACACATTGAAACTGTTTTAGCAAATTTGCGTAACGATCAAGATCTATTCACGTCACTTTTGGCAAGCTACCCAAAGCGAATTCAGGCTGTCTTGGAAGCCGATGGCGGGAACACCAAGTTTTAATTTTTTCTCATTAAATGCAGGATTAAATTCTCTTTTGTAAGGTATGTTTAGTTTTACTGTACCTCTAATGGTTTAGGCCATGGGCGGGGGGGGGGGGCTAAGGTTTATTGGAGCCCCGTGTATATATACACACTTTGAATAAATTGCCAAGGAATGCTAATTAAGTTTTTTAAAAAAAATTTCGGGATAACCTATTTCAAACGTCTGTTTTATCTGTCACCTTACCCCGCAGGTGGGCGTTTTGGTCCATTAACCAATGTTGGAGCAACTCACACTTGCATCAAATTCCGATGCTAAAGGCTTTCAAACCATTTTCTCTGAATAATCTGTCGGAGTTTTTAGACCCGCATTGGCACTAGAAGACGCATCGAACACCTGTATATGGAATTTATCGATAAGAAATCTTGTACTAGTGACTTTCAAAGAATGCGTACAACGAAGCGTAAATTCTAATCCCCAACCAGCATTCTCTCGCATTTTCTCTTAATTTCTCTTATACAAATGGAGTATAAATTTTTCAAATAACTTTACTAAAAATGCAATCTCAATAAAGTACAGTTTCAGATTTAAGGAAAACGACATTGAGAATTTCATTTTAAAATTTTTATTTTCCAAACAAAACTTTTCTCTCTCTCTCTCTCTCTCTCTCTCTCTCTCTCTCTCTCTCTCTCTCTCTCTCTCTCTCTCTCTCTCTCTCTCTCTCTCTCTCTCTCTAATAAAGACGAATATGTAACTGACATTAATAATATTATTTCTTTTAAAAGTTGTTGGCATTTGTGATTAGTGAATCTTGCATATACAGGGTGTCCCAAAATTAACTATCTATTTCAATGAAATCGGACAAATTTTTTAAAAACACACTTTTATTTATGTTTATCATGTTTAATATGTGTTAAAAATGTATAAATTTCTAAATTTTTTTCATAATTTTATTTTCATAATTTTTTCATTATCTGGTCCAATGAAAGACCGTCTGAAGTCATAGAATGGCAAAGAGACTCTCCAAAAGTTAACGTGTGGCTTGGAATGACCAAATCCAAAATTTATGGCCCATTCTTCTTTGCGGAAGCAACTGTAACAGGTACCGTCTACCTTGATATGCTTCAGCAGTTTCTCGAACCACAGCTTCTTGATCTACAGATCTACAGAAGCTAAGGCTAACAAAGACCCTAAGATCCACTCTAAGGCTAGCCCGAGAGAAAGGAGAGAGTAGGGGGTTAAGAGAAGAGAGGAGAATAAGGGGTTAAGTAAGGAGCAACACCTATCATTCGTGGGTTAACATTCATTCAGAAAAGAGGGAAAAAGTCTCACCATCATCATCCGCCGGCCACTGCCGACAAGTCAGAAAAATAGTCGGAGAATATAGGAGAGGGGTGAAAGATGAAAAGAAGTAAAATAAGAACGCTTACAAACCATGCAAACACAGTCTTAACTCACTGTCATACCATGCAAACTACAAACATGCAAGAAAGAGTTAGAGACATGCAAAGTAAGGAGGATAAGAAAAAAAAAAAGTAGGTAAAGTTAAACAAAAAGTGGGTTAGTTTACGCTATGAGCTACATCTACATTCGTGTTAGTCTAATTTTTTTTTTTTTTTTTTTTTTTTTTTATTGCTGGCATCACGCTGGCATGTCACAAGCTGGCATTCATCGTCAACAGACTCATCCTCGAGCACCACCACCAGAGCTCCTGTTGTTAACTTTCTTTTTTAATTTTAAACAACGTTAATATTTTTAAAATGTCTGTCAAGACGGTTCTTAAACACATTAACGCTGGTAGAATGAACGACTGACGCGGGAAGATTATTCCATTTATCAATTACTTTAAACGTAAAGAAGTTTTTAGCGATATTAGTAATGAAACGTCTGCCACGCAACTTGAATCCGTTATTGCGAGTATTACTATTATCGAAAGTGAACAATTTGTCAAAATTTACGTTATCGATGTTATTAACGATTTTGAAAACTTCAATAAGCTCCCCCCTTAATCTCCTAGTTTCGAGTGAATACAAGTCTAACACTTTAATCCTATCTTCATAAGGCTTATTGCGCAATGCCGGAATAAGTTTCGTGGCACGACGCTGAACCCTTTCTAACCTTTCTAACGCAACTTCCCTGGGCGTTGGATGGGTCGTCGTGGTCCACATCAATGGCCAGCCAGGAGCCCCGACTTGACACCGTGCGACTTCTTTCTTTGGGGGTGGATAAAGGAAGAAGTCTACCGCACCAAACCGAGGACATTGGAAGAACTGGAGGACCGAATTGGGAGGTCACGTCCTCCATCCCGCCGGAGTTCCTGCTAAAGTCAGTGGACGCCATTCCTGGGCGGCTCCAGAAGCTGGTGGAAAGAGTTGGAGCCCACATTGAATTTTAGAGAAAACCTACCATGTATGCCTACCTTTTCATATTATTTCTTCTGAAATAAATGGATAATATACGTATTTTTTTACCAATCCAAAATAGGGAGCTACTTTCCGCCCACCCTGTACAGTATATATCGCGGTGTCCTTTGAAAGAGAAATTTTATTACACGTTTGTTTCCCTGGGTAGTTTTGTAAAATTAGTTTAAGCTCACTGCAAGGCCTTCTTTACTACAGGGTACTGTGCTAGGCTTTCTGTTGTCATTTATGAGTATATAACCTTTGGTTAGCTTCCGCCCGAATTCTTCATTCTGACGAAGGTCAAGCTTTTCACTCCACCTTAGACCTACAGTTTAACGTGGAATCCGAACCACGCCCCATCAGCGTCTTAACCACTAGGCCACCTAGGGTACCCATTTATCTACCAACCACTTTCTTTATTGTGTGGAAGGATGAACAGCTGGGTTTTGCTGCGCGGCGGCTGCCGTCGGGTCTCGAACCCGGGGCCGATGGATTCGTAGTCAGCGACGCTAACCACTACACCACCGAGGCGCATCTTATATATATATATATATATATATATATATGCTCCTCTGTGTATATTTTGATGAAAACAAATGGATTTTAATTAAAAAAGATTCAATGTGGATGAATCGAGTAGGTTAATTGTTTAATATCTGCCAGGGGCTCGATACTCTGTGACGGTGCTTAGTCATCCTTCCACAAAATATGGCTATTATTTGAAAAATGTATACACTAATGAAGTTAATTCAAAATTATCCTTTTTCCTTAAAGGTCGGACGAGGAGGTGACACGTGTTATAGCTACTTTTCTTACATATTTGAAGAAACGCAAATAACCGACGGTCATTTGGAGGTTTTACAGCGCAGCCAACCCAGTGACATGACTACGGAAGTCGAAGTATTGGCTCCCATCCAGTCCAACGATTGCCAGGTCGTCGGAGAACTAATGTAAGCTTTTTTTTCGGTTAAGAACAAGACAGTCTATTTTCATCAATTTATTAAATGATAGAAATCATGTTTTATATATTAGTACAATTTTACATTCAACTTAAATTAGTTACAGAATTAGCATCCATTAAATAAGCTACAGAGCACAAGACTAACATTATTGGGGAAATCTTATATTTTACACAATTTTGTTGCAATTATACGTTTTATATATACGAGTAAAACTTTACACAATACATCGATTGTGCGCAAACGGGAACCTTTTTTTATCTGCATGCCCACCATTTCATCATTCCGCTCAGTGTGACACAGGTCGAATAATTTTAAATTTATTAATTAATTTCCACGTGATATGTTCAAGAGAAATGAAAGACAATACAGTGCCCGCGAAAAGTATCCGATCACTCAAAAATACAATATTTTCCCTTAATATTCAGAGACACGTAATTCACTTTCTATTTGTTCTAGCGACATCTGGTAACTTTGAGGTTGCTCGCTGATATGAGAGCTATCCAACGCATTCTCAAATTAGTGTTCTGGTAGCCTTCGTTGCGGGTGGCTGTGTCTCAAATTTGTCAGATTTCACTGTTTGTGTAAATTTCTTGATATTTTTTTTTTTTACAGAAAGTGGTGTAAATAAAATTTATATATAATGTGTGCTAAAAAACAACTTAAGAGTGATTGTCGAGGTGCTATTGTTGCTTTGCATGCATGTGGGAAATCACAGAGACAGATAGCTAAGGAATTAAACATATCCCAAAGTACCGTTAATTTATGGGTTTCACGGGCTAAGAACAATGGTGGCCTAACCACGCCAGTCCCTAAAAAACGATCTGGCAGACCGAGAAAAACAAATTCGCGAACAGACAAACTTATGAAACGTTTAGTATTGAAAACCCCAACAATAACTGCGAAAGAAATAAAATTTAATATGAATAATTTGTTATCTGGTGTTTCTGAACGAACTATCCAGGAGCGGCTCCAAAAAGAACTCGGATTACCATCTCGCCATGCTGCTAAGAAACCGTTCATTAATGAAAAAATGCGTAAAAAACGTGTCGCATTTTGTAAAAATACATTCATTGGACTGTTGATGACTGGAAGAAGGTTTTATTTAGCGATGAGTCGACATTTTTGACATTCAGAAGTTGTCCAAAAAAGGTTCGCCGGCCTATTGGCTCAAATAGGATGGACCCTAAATACACCCTAAAGACAATGAAACACCCTCCAAGTGTGATGGTTTGGGGTTGTTTCGGTTACTATGGGCGTGGAAACTTATATTTTCTTCCGAAGAACACAACTATGAATGGTGCACGGTATTTAGCAATGCTACAGGATAAACTTCTAATGGCAATGGCAATCCAAAGGACAAAACATACATGCATGATGGTGCACCATGTCACAGGACCAAAATAGTGACAAAATGGATTACTGACAATAAATTTGATATTTTGGATTGGCCTGGTAATAGTCCAGATCTCAATCCGATAGAAAATCTGTGGCTAATAATAAAAAATAAGGTTGAATGCCACGACACTGGCTCAGTCGAAAAATTACAAGAGGCCATCAAAAAGGTATGGTGCAAGGAAATATCAGTGGAAGTTTGTCAAAACTTAATTAAATCCATGCCAAAACGTCTAGAACAAGTCATCCAAACCAAAGGACAGATGACAAAATACTAATATAAGGTTAGTATACATTTAAACATTGTTTTTTATGTAAAAAATACAAATTTCAAGGGTGATCGGATACTTTTCGCGGGCACTGTACATCCGGCAAGTATTAGTAAAATATCCTTGTAATTGGTAGGGATTCCAGACAATTTCGGGGATATGCAACTGTTCAAGAAATTTTACAATAACAGGGTCACTCCATGGGCGAGTCCTGAGTGATTTAAGAAAGTACATTCTTTCCCTATTTTTAAAGTACATGGCCAACCAATGAATCCCTTCGCCATCAATAATATCGGTATTGACAATAATTGCCCCGCATTTTCTCGTAGTTGGTAATTTCGATGTTTCATTCTTCGCAAACACACCGACAAATTTGAAACGTGTGATTCGGTCACTATTCATTACTACGCTCCTGAATCTATCGACTTCTATTAGGGCTTGTGACTCGAGGTA
Organism: Bathynomus jamesi; assembly: GCA_023014485.1. Classification (NCBI taxonomy): domain Eukaryota; kingdom Metazoa; phylum Arthropoda; class Malacostraca; order Isopoda; family Cirolanidae; genus Bathynomus; species Bathynomus jamesi. The sequence continues at coordinate 1,134,759 of JAJOZX010000096.1, read as the reverse complement.
TACTAGTACACTAATAGGCGCGTCTATCGGCTTGGCGAATTCCAAACTGACTGAGATGTTCCCACTTTGTTGTGGACTTAAGTGTGTTTACACTAGCAGATAAGTCAGGTGTGATGTCATACGGATAAAGGTTAAATTGATCGATGAATTCTTTCTGTGTTACACCAATTCCCAGCTCATCGCAGGAACCTGCAATATGGGCCAGATTACTATAAGCTCTCGCGCAAAGCGGGAACTCGGCGTTTGATGAGTAGTCCGCATCCATAGCCCCGCCTAACGCAACGCCATTGACGTATAGTTATATTTTTAAGGCCGAAATTCTCGAATTTAAAGACGTTCTTTTTATATTTTCCATTCACCGAAGCGTGATCCTGCATTCCAATTAATATCCTTTTAGGTAGAACTTCCAGGGCCACGTTTTCTATGTTTCGAAGCCAACCCTGCTGGCACCGTGTATAGTTTGATCTGTACTCTGTTAATTGGGTATTTTACTGTGGCATATAGTAATTTTTTTTCAAAATCTATTTCCTTTTGTGAACTTAGTTTCACTCGCCGAACGCGAAGGTATGTTTCCATAACATTAACCACAACGTGTTTTGCGCCCTTTTCTTGATCAGGTCCCAGATTTAAACAGATCTCAAGATTCGTGCGGGTGAGCTTTATTTTCATATCCACCCCATTCATAAGCAGTTTCTCCTGGTATGTGAAGTCTGTATGCAGGCGTTCAAAACATTCGTATATCTTCTTTTTAGAATTTGTAAATTTGTCCTTCATACTACTTTCGTCTTTAGTCTGATAATAACCTTCGGCAGTTAAAAAGGTATCCTTCGCTTCTTTTGAATAGTTGAGGACATTTTGCAGATAGGCTCGTAGGTGATAATAACCCTTTCCTGCCGAGATGTTGACCTGATTTAAACACACATCACACTAGCTGAATATGGAGTGTAGAAACTTTGTTTCGGGAAATACAACATTTATCATCGAAGTCAGTTCCATCTGAATGTGCTATACGTAGTTTAGCGTACATGTGCATGCAGCTTGGATAAAAAAGTAAGGGCCTGAGCTGGGTATCACGAATAGGAGTACTACAGTGCCCGCGAAAAGTATCCGATCACCCTTGAAATTTGTATTTTTTACATAAAAAACAATGTTTAAATGTATACTAACCTTATATTAGTATTTTGTCATCTGTCCTTTGGTTTGGATGACTTGTTCTAGACGTTTTGGCATGGATTTAATCAAGTTTTGACAAACTTCCACTGATATTTCCTTGCACCATACCTTTTTGATGGCCTCTTGTAATTTTTCGACTGAGCCAGTGTCGTGGCATTCAACCTTATTTTTTATTATTAGCCACAGATTTTCTATCGGATTGAGATCTGGACTATTACCAGGCCAATCCAAAATATCAAATTTATTGTCAGTAATCCATTTTGTCACTATTTTGGCCCTGTGACATGGTGCACCATCATGCATGTATGTTTTTGTCCTTTGGATTGCCATTGCCATTGGAAGTTTATCCTGTAGCATTGCTAAATACCGTGCACCATTCATAGTTGTGTTCTTCGGAAGAAAATATAAGTTTCCACGCCCATAGTAACCGAAACAACCCCAAACCATCACACTTGGAGGGTGTTTCATTGTCTTTAGGGTGTATTTAGGGTCCATCCTATTTGAGCCAATAGGCCGGCGAACCTTTTTTGGACAACTTCTGAATGTCAAAAATGTCGACTCATCGCTAAATAAAACCTTCTTCCAGTCATCAACAGTCCAATGAATGTATTTTTTACAAAATGCGACACGTTTTTTACGCATTTTTTCATTAATGAACGGTTTCTTAGCAGCATGGCGAGATGGTAATCCGAGTTCTTTTTGGAGCCGCTCCTGGATAGTTCGTTCAGAAACACCAGATAACAAATTATTCATATTAAATTTTATTTCTTTCGCAGTTATTGTTGGGTTTTTCAATACTAAACGTTTCATAAGTTTGTCTGTTCGCGAATTTGTTTTTCTCGGTCTGCCAGATCGTTTTTTAGGGACTGGCGTGGTTAGGCCACCATTGTTCTTAGCCCGTGAAACCCATAAATTAACGGTACTTTGGGATATGTTTAATTCCTTAGCTATCTGTCTCTGTGATTTCCCACATGCATGCAAAGCAACAATAGCACCTCGACAATCACTCTTAAGTTGTTTTTTAGCACACATTATATATAAATTTTATTTACACCACTTTCTGTAAAAAAAAATAAAATATCAAGAAATTTACACAAACAGTGAAATCTGACAAATTTGAGACACAGCCACCCGCAACGAAGGCTACCAGAACACTAATTTGAGAATGCGTTGGATAGCTCTCATATCAGCGAGCAACCTCAAAGTTACCAGATGTCGCTAGAACAAATAGAAAGTGAATTACGTGTCTCTGAATATCAAGGGAAAATATTGTATTTTCTTGAGTGATCGGATACTTTTCGCGGGCACTGTACATGAGCACTCGGGGAACTAATTGTGTTTAACGGGTTAATCGTAATAAAGTCACTGTGCTCAATAGAAGCTAGTGCTGGGGGCATATCAAAGAGGGACAGTTCCGATTTACAACATTGTGAGTTACACGGATGGATGAAGTGTGCCATGACGAATCAGAAATAGTGCCACCTCTCTCGACAAGTAGTAAACAGCCTATGATTCGTGAGAACAATTGTCCTTAGCTTATATCAGTTAAAAAAATGATCAACCCTAGGTTTCATTCACTTACAACACTTCTTCTTCTTTGATGTCCTTTTACGTTTAACGTCACGTGTTGGTAGCCCCTTCTTCCGGACGGCCCTCTTCTTCCCACCACCACGCATTTTTCTCTTTGCATATTTGATGATTTCGTCCCGTGTATGTTTTAAATTTTTTTTAGAGCTTCTTTAGGTTTAGCCCCAGCCATTATATCTTCTACCGTGTTAAAACCTGATTGCAACGCTTTCTTCCCGAGGTATCTGGCACCTCTCTTCAGCAATGGGACAGCCGTCCGTAGTATGGTTGAGAAAATGGATCCAAGCCCACTCCCACGCTATGTCACCCCTCGATAGACTGTGAAAGGCCTTCGGGTCATTATAACTCAATGCGACGAAAGTGCAGCTTCACTGTTAAGCTCCCATCACCGAATGGGAAATTTTTTCCCTCAATCGTTCTTCAATATATTGAGATATTGGTTAATAGATTAGTCGAACACGTTTATCGGAATCATCCGGTTGAAGAGCTTGCACACGTTGCAAATGATAGGGATACAAACCCTCATCATGTATGGTTCCCCATAGACGCGATGCGGGTTCACCAATTCGTCTAGAAATCCTTCGAACACTGGTAGTTGGGCTATGTTGTACCAGGTCTAGTATGCGCTCCTCCATAGCAACGGGCCGTCGTGCTACATGTTCTTGGTTACGTGGAAGAATTGTCCCTGTTTCCCTTAATCTCTGTTGTGTGTCACTAAACACTTGCCTGTTCGTTATTCGGCGGTTCGGAAAACGTCTTCGATATTCCTCAACTGCCATTCTGCTGTTACCATCACAGAACCCATAAATGAAATGGATATCAGCGTATTCAGCGGGTGTGAACTATTAATTCATTTTCATTGTTCACCTTAGCGCAACACAGTATCTCGTACCACAGATCAGAACCAACTGAAAGAAAAAACTGAGTAGTATGGCTTCAAAATGGTAGAGTGCATATGCATTTGCAATGTTGATCAATTGAGTGCCAGTGCCACCACCCCCTTATTGCAAGGTGCCAACCCCCCAGGGTGCCCAAAAATTGGGGAATCTCCCCAGCTGCAACAAGCTGAGGAAGTCCACCTAACCTAAGAGAGAGAAGATACTTTGGGGGAGAAGTTGGGACGGCCTCACCCCCAAAGGGGTTTCCTTAGCTTACGAAGGTAAGAGAGGAAGAGAGAGAGAGAGAACATCCTACGTCTGCGAGACACAGACGCATAATGGGAGCTCAGGATAGCATCATTCGGCTTAGAACTCGAAATCCGCCAGTTGGCTTGATCAGACTTAGAAGGCATAAATGGCTTGTATATATTAATAACCTTCGAACGAATTAAAAGCGCACACAAACGCACATACACTCCCCGACTATATATACTCCCATAGATCCCCTATCACTACACATACACACACACACACACAACGTGTATGAACAGATGCATGTAAAGTCCCAATAGGAAAATATATACGAGCATGTCGAATAACTACCACACAAAAAGAATACCTCCCCACAGCCATCACCACAACCAGCACCACAACACCAATCGTTTAAGTATAAATTTTTGGAGCTCATCCCATCAATAGCACATGGTGAAATGAGGGCTACAACCAATCGTGTAAGTATAGACTTTTAGGAGCTCATCCCATCAACACCACGTAGCCGAGATGAGGGCTACAACCAATCGTCTAGACCTTAAAACCACTCAGCACTAACACAGTATTACACAGCCGCCGTACCTACGGCATTACTTACCAACACCTGACCAAAGCCGCCTTACCCACGGCTTTTACTTACCAGCTCCTGGTAGACCAACAAGGTCTCTAAATACGACCCAATTAATATACAAAGCTATTAAGCATAAACAAATACGTTGATAGGGCCAGGAGGTAGACCGACAAGGTTTCAAAAAAAAGGGCAACGCTACTATTGAGCTTCTTATGGTGAAAGCCACCACGAGTCAATTTGACGCTTGGTGGGTGACCTTTTAAACAAAAAATCGAATATGATAAACTAAGTTTAATACAAAAACAAGTTACAGGACACATTATTCTCCAGTGCGCACTTCACGCACAGGGGAAACAAGAGCTTGTGCTCTATAATGACGAGTAAGATCGGCATCCATAAGTCGCGAGGAGGGAGCACGTCTACGAAAGAAAGACCGAAATAGATCTTGTTCAAATTTGCTGAGAACTCTTTCATGGTGAGCAGGGCTGGACCCAGCAGTTTTTCAGGTGCTCATACGGGGTACGGATTGTTCTTCATCACGTAAGGATATAAAGGACAGAAATCGTAGTAATGGAGTTTCACACCCTCAGTAGACGGAAAGTAAAGATTGAATGGATTTGTACGCCCTCCGAACAAGCTATCACCGCATTTGAGAGGATACAACACCATTGAGTGTTTGATGGTGTTTATTTCTTCGCCGTACTGCCCATCTGTTTCCATCCGTGCATCATACTCATGCTCCCACAAGATCTTGTGAGTGAACTGGGTGCCAATAAGCTGATCACAGATGCGGGTCCATGCAAGACTGTCGGCAGGAGACCTACCGTGGATATCTCCTACGATTCTACACTCAGAACGTGGACATCTATGCCACCAGCAACCGTTAAAGGAGTACACAGTCTTCTTACCAGGGACCCGGTCTTCGCTGAGGCCATCAACTCAAAAACACGTCCAATGACCTTAATGAGTACTTCCCCCGTGTTGCGGGCATGTTTTATGTATACACCGGTCTACTAGAGTAGGTGTATGAGAGAGTAAATAACCTTATGCCCATAACTGCGAGGGTTATTTCTGTGAATGACGGCTAAGGTGTCTTTAGGCATGAAATTGTTCTTGAACACAGTAAAGCACAATGAGGCGGTCGTGGTTGCGACTTGCAGCGGGTCGCAGTTGAACCGATCTATGTACGTCCTTCTAAAGGCCTGGAAGCATACTCTAAGCACGCTCACATCATTCACGCAATAACGCTCACCAGGGCTTCTTTTAATATGCAGCTCTACACAATCTGTGCAAGTCTAAAAAAAAAGTGGTTCCAATAAAAATAGTGTGCAGTTCTAAAATAAAGGCGTTTATAGTAATTATATATAATTATATGTAGGATGTCCATAAATGATTACCCTGATTAAAGCATGCTATAACTTTTAAATAAACACTCGTATTCAAACACAGTTTTAATCATATGTAGATAAACATACATAGTTTTGATACATAGTTAATGAACTTAATAAGCTTCCACATGTGCACCCCTAGTGGCACGTAAAATGTCTAAACGGTATTCACACTCACGCCACACATTTTCCAACATTTGTGGGTTAACTGTTGCAATTGCATCCGTAATGCGTTCTCGAAATGTCCTGATATCTGGAACAACTGTTGCATAAACGAAATCTTTAACATGACCTCAGAGAAAGAAATCCAGCGGGGTAATGTCTGGTGATCTTGGGGACCATGGGAATGGCCCGTCCCTGCCAATCCATCGATTTGGAAATGTTGCGTCGAGAGTTTCACGAACAACATGCGCCCAATGAGGGGGTGCCCCATCTTGTTGGAAGATGACAGTTGGCTGCCTGTCCTGCAGCTGGGGGATGGCGTAATTGGTGAGCATATCCAGGTACACAGTTGCGAAAACAGAGACATTTTACGACATTTTACGTGCCACTAGGGGTGCACATGTGGAAGCTTATTAAGTTCATTAACTATATATCAAAACTTTGTATGTTTATCTACTTATGATTAAAACTGTGTTTGAATACGAGTGTTTATTTAAAAGTTATAGCATGCTTTAATCTGGGTAATCATTTATGGACACCCAGTATAATTATACTATATATATACTATATATATATTATATATTAGTAATTATATATAATTATACTATATATAAGGTTGTAACATATATTCTGCTCGATTTTTTAGTTCATTCAGAACAAAAATTAAAGGACTTATAAGAATAAATTTGCTCGAATTTTTAGTTTATTCACAACAAAAATTAAATGACATAATGACAAATAAATCACCAATATAATTCCCTGCTTTTCGATAACCTCCTCCCACCTGTAGAAAAGTTTTTATGCCACGTTCGAAGAAATCCCTTGGTTTCGAGTTAAAAAAGAGCGATCACTTCGTTTTCGATAGCTTCCCTGGATTGCAACTTTTGTCCATCTAGGTGGTGTTGCAGACTTCTGAATAAATGGTAGTCTGAAGGTGGTAATTCGAGCAGTGTGAGGGCGCGCGTTATCCTGGTGGAATAGAACACCCCTGCGATTAATTAATGCAGGACGTTTTTCTTGTAATGCCATCTTCAATCGTTGGAGTTGTTGGCAGTAGACTTCAGCTGTGATTGTTTGGTTATCTGGCAGAAGCTCAAAATGAATAATTTCTTGCATATCCCACCAAACGCGTAGCAAAATTTTCTTTGGATGGGGTCTATTCCTTGCCTGAGGTTCAGGCTTTGTTTCACGGCTAAGCCACTGATGTCGAAGCTTAATATTGTTATAGAGAACCCATTTTTCATCCCCAGTGACAATCCGATTCAAAAACGGTGCCTGCAGTTGCCGAGAATGCAAATATCGATTCGATGTTGAAGATTCGCTTGTGACAAATCATGCGGAACCCATTTTCCAACCTTCACTACTTTTCCTAACAGCTTCAAATGACGATGAATTATCATATGGCTAACGCCGAGTTGCAGGCCAAGTTCTCTTACAATTACCGTTGGGTTTTCCTCCACCGTTGCTTTCAGCAACTCTTCATCTAACTCATTTGGTCGTCCTGTTAGTTGATAATCTTTCAGACTGAATTCTCCATTTCTGAACTTCTCAAACCATCTCCTACACATCCATTCGCTCACAACATCATTTCCATAAACTCTTTGAATGTTTTTTGCGGATTCACTTGTGTTAGATCCTTTATGGAACTCATACAGCATCACATGTCGAATATGCTCTTTCGTGGGCTCCATGTTTTTTCAATTACTGTAATATCGTAGGGGTGGCGTTGTAACCGTATGAAAAACACCAGAGAAAATATTCATTAGCCTAATCCTACACTAGCCTAAGTCATTCTATTGTGATAAAACCTGTGCGAACCTGTCGCCGCGTGTATTTTGCAACATTTCTGAAACCATTTCACATTATCTTGAAGTTATTCTATTATCTATTGTCCGTTTTCTAATCGAGCAGAATTTACGTTCCAACCTGATATATACTATATACTGTATATACTACATATATTATATGTTATTAATTATATATAATTATACTATGTTTATACTATATATATTATATAATACTATTATATTTAATTATACTATATATATATATATATATATATATATATATGTATTAGTGTAAATTCTAGTTCTAAAAGTGCGGTTCTAAATTTTTCTTAAAAGAAGCCCTGACGCTTACATTCATCCGCTATATTGTAAGGAATATCTTCATAAAAACTGTTGTAGTAGCGTCAAAATCTTCACGCTCACTACCATACATGCTGGCAAAGATGGGCATAAATTACTTCCTTGAAAAAGTATTTAAATACCAAATACATTACATATTTTCAAAATGTATTTAAACACTAAATACATTACATCGAAAATGTATTTAAATACATTTCAATTACATTTTTAAGTACTTATCCAACTAAATCATGCCAGAATTTTTTCTAAAACCTATCTCTTGGTAACACTAGTTTATTGATATTATCATCTATTCGACTTTATAAACATATATGCATAACTCATAAGTAGGGCAATTTTTTATTGACCTAAAAACAAAAACAAAATTGACTTTATTGACCTAATAAATATGTACCATTAAATTGTCTAAGTTGACTTATTGTAAAGCAATTTTCGTGATTACAAACTATTAGTTGCGTAATTTTAGTGATAAATTGTATAATCTGTTTATAGATTGATACACAAAACTAATATATTATACAACACTCCACATGCAGTCAGTTAACATCTTTAAATACAATTATTCCACATCTGCATTATACAACAGGATATTTGCTTTGTGACCTTCACCCGTCAAACACGTTTAGGGTGCTTCTAAGAACGAATATATTCCCAAACGATCCTCAAATGGTGTGTATTCCAGAATGACAAATAGGCTAAAGAAATATCGTGAATTAATAAAAATCTATCAACGATTGCCCCGAGCACTGAAGCAGATGTTTGTTAAAAATATCGACTCGAACTTTTTAAAATGCATCCGTGAAATCTGCCTTAATGTTATAAAATGTAATGTACCAATGAAACCCCCTCAGAAGGCTCGCTTACGTTGTTACAAGAACATAACATAATACGTACACTCGCTCGTAAAAGTCAACCTGTGGGGAAGAAAAAACGAATTATTTTACAAAGAGGGGGATCATTCCTCCCCATCTTATTTTAAGTTTTGGGACCTTTACTGACTAGATTAATATAATGAAGAAAGAGGTAGTGATTCCGCACGAGGTGTATGCTTCACTGCAAAGTTCAAAGAGTCCAGACACGGTTCTAGAACCCCGTAAAAGCAGGCTTAAACGAATGGAAAGCGAATTGTTAGACCTATTAAACAGTGAAAAGTCACCTGATGAGAAAAGGATCTTATACCAAGAAGCTCTGCAGAAATTTCTTCATGAGTACGAATTTATAAGAATTCGACAGAGATCCCCGTGGTTATTAGGCACAGCACAGCAACGATGAGCATGGCGACATAGGACCTGGGGCCGACTTTACAGATGACCAGTAGGGTGGCCCAAAAATTAACTGAAAAAATAAAAGTTTGAATTGCTATTCTCCACAAGGCTATTCCTGTTCCATATCACAAAAGAAGCCTTCATGCAAAAACTCAGGAAGATCGGCCAATATTTAGAGGTCGCGACCTCGAGGTAAAAATATCTAAATTCTGTAATTTCAGTAATTTTGGGTCACCATTATGTTCTACAATAAATATTTGCCGAGCAACGCCACTGTAGACTGTAAACCTATATCCAAAGAATCACTATATGATTGCAATGCACTCTTCCCACTAGCTCAGTTGGTCGCCAAGTCTCGGCAGGTGTAGACGTGTTTTTGTTGTGTTCCTGCCATCTGGGTTACGCCGCGCAGTGAATCACACCAATAAGGCAAGTAAAACTTTTCACCAGTGAGTGGCGGACACTATGCTTAGTTTTTCTCTCATTCATTTACTGCACTGACCTTGATAAGCAATTTGGAACAATGAATTGTTTATTAAAATTGTTAAAAATTTAAAAAAAAATTAAAATTTATAAAAGTTTATTAAAGTTGTTAAAATTGTTTGTTTTATATTCTACATAAAACATATGTATAGGTTCTTTAACTCTAATTTCCATTTTATCTTCCATTCCACAGGCCAAGACCATGACAACGACAAGGAGCAGTCCGAAAGTTTGGCTCCTGGGTAATAGTAGAGGAATTTTAGGAAAATCGACCTAACAAATTAGCAGGAAGTCGAAACTTGGTACACTTGTAAACTGAACCCTACTGATGAATATATTAAAAGTCCCAACAAATCCAAGTTGTGCTCCAGCCGCCATCTTGGAAAATGGCGGCAGAATTTCGGTCTTTTGGAAATAACTTTAGAACCGTAAAAGATACGAAAATTTACCAAGAGAGCAATATCATTCTACATAAAAAGACAAACATTTTCTGTTCCTAACTTTGTTTTATACGATGAAAAATAAAAAAGTTATGCAAAACCAAAGATTTTTCATTCTATGAATCAATGCGGACACGACGTTCAAACTGGGTTTGTAGGTAAAAAAAAGCGAATGTTTTGTTATGACTGCCTATTTTCAGAAACCTCTCTTACTTTGTATGGGTGATTTTGTGAAAAAATATTTCACAGGAACGAGCTAGTAGAAATATAAATTGTGACAGTACCTGGTTTTCTAAATATTTATACCAATACATTTTCTTGTTTCTAGCAGATATGGGCAACTCTGTCCCTAATTTCCTATATTCTACTTCTAATAAATACTCTTAATTATGATTATATCTACGGATTCATCTGTAACATTTATTCACTCAATCGGAGGTTATGAGTTAATATACCGAAGTAATAGTTCAAAGTGAATGACTCAACATTGTTAAGAAAAGGCACAAAGTCTTCTCTGATCAATGCTTTTCAGTCGCACAACGAGATGTTAGCTTTACCAGCCAATCCTCACTACATTTTAGATGGAGGAAACCTTCTTCATTGCGTTGTTTGGCCAAAACCCGCTACATTTGGTCAGCTGTTTGACTTGTATACAACCTCTGTAGAGAGCAATTACGGTAAAAACTGTACAGTGGTGTTTGATGGTTATCCTGACAGAGAAACCACTAAGACAGCCGAGCAAGAGCGACGAGCAGCAAAAAGAACTTCTAGAGATATCATATTTAATGAGAATACACCAACCACTATACCACAATCAGATTTTCTTGCTAACAGAAACAACAAACGGGCCCTGATTGCATCTCTTGTGTCTAGTATGAAGATCAAAGGTTATTCTGTTGTTCAGGCGGAGAGTGATGCAGATACTGTTATTCTTAAGGCTGCTCTAGATCAAGCTAAACACAAAAATCAAACAGTAGTTGTTGGCCAGGATACGGATCTTCTAGTGCTTCTAACTGCTCTAGCCCATGAAGACTTTGAAATTTGGTTTCTCAAACCAGGGAAATCAAACAGCACACCCCGTATTTTCAGCATCCAAAGTGAGAAAAAAAACATGGGGAAGGCTTGTGAAGTTTTGCTATCTGCTCACGCCATGACTGGATGCGATACCACATCAGCTTTGTATAAAAAAGGAAAAGTTAGAGGTCTCCAACTTCTACACAACCATACAGAAATGAGAGAAGAAATGAAAATATTTAACCAAAAGGATGCCAGTAAAGAAGATATCAAAGCTGCTGGGGAAAAGTTCCTCTTAAAAATGTACGGATCAAAATCAAAGTCCTTGGATGAGCTAAGATACTTCATGTATAATCGCATAGTAGCAAAAAAGAAGTTAGATACATCTTTTCAACTAGCATCCCTACCTCCGACCAGTGCAGCAGCAGAGCAACACTCATACAGAGTGTACTTGCAGGTCCAAGAATGGTTAGGAAACTGCCTGCAGCCAACAGAGTGGGGATGGTCCATGACAGGGAAATCACTGAGGCCTGTCCCTACTACCAAGGAAGCCGCTCCATCACAACTTCTTAACCTCATTTCATGTAACTGCAAGCTAGGATGCACCAAGAGATGCAAGTGCATACAGTTTGGTTTGCTGTGCTCAGCGATGTGTGGAGGATGTGAAGGAACTACCTGCGAGAACTCTTATGTTGAAACGCTACTAGACAACTGATAACTGAGTGTGTTGCAATATGACACTACACATAATGCAATAAATGTACAATCTAGCTTATTTTTGCGTAGTAATTAGAAAATTATACTTAAAACAGGGAGACACAATTACATTTTATTTCCTAGCTCATGTTAGATGACTTTATTCAACATTAGAGATGTCACACAGTGCCTTAGTGTTAAAGCTATATACTGTATTACTGCGTTGCACTCCAAGACTTAGATTACTACATTTTCATTTTAGGTAACAACAGACGATTATAGTTAGCTATAGTGATGTTCCCAAGTGTCTAAGGATTACTGTGACCATTCAATAAGATGTTATTTTATGTTCAATCCATAAAACCTGTCTGAACATCATGGTCATCATCAATACATGAAAATTCTTCCATGTTACATTTTTCTTCAGTATACAAGATAAGGAAAAACGCATGTTATATTTTACATAAAATATATTAGTAATGTATGTATTGAGAATAGATTTCATAATTATTTCCATTTTCAATACTTAGATGTCTAATGAAGGAATAAAATAACTGTTTTAAATAATGTTACTCCAAACCGATAACTTAGCTCCTACCCGTCATCAAAAAAATTACATTACAGTATTTTTCTCTAGCTCTTTCTGTTGTGCTTTACTTTTTTACCAAACTACCTATAAAAAACAAACTGTCATGGTTCTGAAATAATAAATTGCAACAAAATATTCGAATTTCTACCCATTAACCAAGTTTGAACGTCATGTCTGCACTGATTCATAGAATAAAGGAATTTTGTATTTTGCGTAACTTTTTTATTTTTCATCGTACAAAACAAAGTTGGGAACAGAAAATGTTTGTCTTTTTATGTAGAATGATTGTGCTCTCTTGGTAAATTTTCGTATCATTTACGGGTCTGAAGTTATTTCCAAAAAAACCGAAATTCGGCCGCCATTTTCCAAGATGGCGGCTGGAGCACAACTTGGATTTGTTGGGACTTTTAATATATTCATCAGTAGGGTTCAGTTTACAAGTGTACCAAGTTTCGACTTCCTGCTAATTTGATAGGTCGATTGAATATATTTATCCTAAAATTCTTCCACTATAAGCCGGACCCGGACATCTTGGGATCTGGCCTGCCAACAAACGGGGCTATTCTTAGGAACTTCATGTTTCACCACCAGAAGGGATCCACAATCGGTGACAGTGCTAAGGCCACCATAGACAGAGCGCTGACAATATGGGACAAGGCACGAATTCCGACCCAGCGGGTGGACTCCGGCGTGCGCAAGCTTCGGAAGATCTATGAAGAATATTGTGGGTTGAAGAAAAACCGATTGAAACCGAAAGACGGGTGCCGGATCAAGGAAAGAAAATTCAAGGAGAATCTCACCAAACTATTTGACATATCACGAAAAGACGCCCTCAATATTATGACGGACGAAGAAGACAAACAGTTCTTGCGGATGCAACAACAGGATCCCTCGAGCGCGAGTATGTCCGGGATCGACAAGACCTTGACGAACAAGGAGACTCGCAAGCGCCTCAGGAGTGATCAGGCCAGTGCTCGAAAGGAAAAAAGCATGTTGAGCGCCCAACAGGCGAATACGGCTGTTCCGTCTAGTTCCGCCATTGCTGACATCTGTAGCTCCTCCACATCGACGGAGTCCGAAGATGATTTCCAAGCTCCGTCAACATCCAGTCAAGATCAGCCAAGGAATAAGAAATCGAAGCAGATCATTGTGACCAAGGAAGTAGCCGCCGCGCTCGACCGAGTGAAACTCCCTGACCGCGCTGCCATGTTCGTCGTAGGAGCCGCCACGCAAGCGCTAGGTCATAGCCTGGAGTCTGTGGCGCTATTCCGGAACACCATTCAGCGAGCGCGGGTCACCACTCGTGAGGCGGTAGCAACTGCTCAACAGGCTGTTTTCTCGCCGGACAGCACACTGCTTCTCCACTGGGACGGTAAACTGCTTCCAGATATCGCCGGCAATAAAAAGCTTGTGGATCGCGTCGCGACAGTAAAACTGATTTTTCGAGTGGTCTATAGGTATTGCACCTATGTGCCTCTCATAAAGCAGCCGGTTAGTTCGCCCGAGCATAGAATTTCAAGGAAATTATAGGGGGGGCGAGGTGCTAAGATGTTCCCCCGTCCCCTACCGACGATGGAGGTGGAGTTTTGACACGTGACCGACTGTTTCACCTCGGGGATTCGCCTATGATTCCAGTTTCGGGCTAATAGTGTGGGGGAAAAATTTTTCACCTATCTTTTAGCCTATGGATAGGCACGCCGGAGAGTCCTTAGCCCCGGCCGGTATAGGGTCCCCCGAGTCGTAGGTTCGGCGATAAGCCCAAATGTGGTACGGGACACCGAGATTTTTGTAGACTCGGCACGTAGCCGCGTAAAGTAGCCGCGTGTAGCCGTTTATATAAAATTTCAGTTTCCCGGGTTCCTATGGAAGTTTGGCCGTGTCGAGACGCACCTATGAAATGGGAAGACCGAGGTGTCCCCAGCCCGGCCCCAAGCTCCTCAAGCACCTATGCGTTGACTTATAAGTAGCGCTGATAGGCCTGATGATTCGGCCAAAAAGTTTCCATCAATAACGCAACTAACGCCTTGGCGCGACGGAGAAGCTATCTCCCCGGTGCCTACGGCGGCCCCTATGGCTAGCGATCGGCAATAAATCGAAGAACGAAAGTCGCGGATTGGGCTAAAAAGCGCCTCAAATCTCGTCAGCTTCAATAGGTAGGTAACATCTATGCAAGGGGTGAGCTGGTGAGTTTTAGACCCGCGCTTCTCACGTATCTACCAGTTGAATTAATCCCCGTAGCAATGTGAGCTAGGAGTCTGCCTAATCGAAAACTCACAACTTCCCCATTGGGTTGTGAAGACCGTCGCCATCTTGGTGACTGGTGGTGAAACAGCAACTTCTTGCCGTCCCTAAGATCGGCCGCGGCACGGGAGAGGAGCAGTGCAATGCATGTGTCCAAACGCTGGAGGAATGGAACCTCAAACCCATGATCCAGGGACTAGTCTTCGACACGACGGCAACCAATACTGGGCTGAATATGGGCGCGTGCACCCTAATTGAGAAGGCTCTGGACAAGGAGCTCATCTGGATCGCGTGCCGTCATCACGTGTTCGAGGTAATGTTGTCGGCCGTATTTTCTGTCGCCCTGACACCAACCGGTGGGCCCGAAGTGGGAATCTTCAAACGCTTCCAGAAGACCTGGCCTGATATTAATATAGTTGATTTCCGTTCTGCTGGAGACGAGCTCTTCCTTGGCATGCCGGATGCCCTACGAGAGGAGATGGTCATTTTACTCGGAGGAAGTCAAGAGCCAGCTCCCACGGGATGACTATGGAGAGTTGCTTCAGCTCTGTCATATATTCCTAGGGGGATCCTCCGACGGAGAACCGTCCTTTCGTGCGCCAGGCGCTATGCACAACGCGCGGTGGATGGCTAAGGCAATATACTCGCTGATGATCTTCCTTTTCAGGAGCCAGATTAAGTTGACCGCCCACGAGACCGGAATGGGACGTTTTGGCGCCGACGTTCTGGCGCCGACGTTTTGGCGCCGCCGTTTGAGCGCCACCGTTTGGGCGCCGTTTGACGATTGGTTAGGTTAAGTCGTGATATTATTGTTAAAACTAACGAAAATATCACGACTTAACCTAACCAATCGTCAAGGGCGTACAGTTGACCTAACCGGGCAGTGACGATTGGTTAGGTTAAGTTGTGATATTTTTGTTAGTTTTAACGAAAATATCATGACTGAACCTAACCAATCGTCAATGGGGCAGATAACGGAAAAGTACCAATATTATATATACACCTTATAATACACTGACTCTTTTGCTCGCACCGCCAAAAAAGTAACGAAGGGTCGCGCTTGCTACATTTATCAAACACACAAATATCCACTATGTGAAAACTTCTGTTTCCCTTTCTTACTTGATATATTTTCAGACATTTATGCTATTAAGGGCAACAACACAACTTATCTGAAAAGACAGACAGCACTTCAGGTTAATAACCAAATATTACTACTTAATACTTAATACAAATTAATGGCGGCGCCAAACCGGCTCCGCCCCCAAACGGCGGTTCCCAAACGGCGGCGCCCAAACGGTGGCGCCCAAACAGCGGCGCCAAAACGTCCAGCGCCAAAATGTCGGCGCCAAAACGTCCTAGATGGCCACGAGACAGCTGGCGTCACAAAAATTTGCCTCTTCGTTTCTCTTATTTACGCTTGCTACTGGCACGAGGCCCCTCTCCCAGAGAGGACCCCCCCTCAACGACTTAAACCTAATTGCTCTCCTCCATGAATATCCTGACCGTGCCATCAGGGAGGCGGCTGTTAAGGCCTTCTATCGCCATTTGTGGTACTTCTCTGAGCACCTCGCGCCTCTCGCCCTCTTTGACGATCGCGTCGACGAGATCACCAAAGCAGCTATGGTTGACAACTCCTTACGTCCCTCAAACCAAAAACTCTTGAGACGTCTGGATGGGACTGTGTTCGATCATCGTTCTTCATTGGCGTCGTACGTCACGGGCCGGTCTTTGAAGATATTCGATATACTCTCCATGAAAGGACAAGATGAAGCCAAGACATTCTTGTCAAAACCTCTCTCCCTCTGGCTGACAGACCCCATTTACCAGTTACTTAAGGTTAAGTGCAGGCTCCTCAAGGTCGTCAACGACTGTGCCGAACGAGGAGTCGCTCTTATTCATTCCTACAATACCGAGCTGACGAAAGACGAGACCCAGAAACAATACCTACTGCGACTCGTCGCCAGCCACCGAAAAAGATTGCCAGTTCCGAAGAGGTTGGCTTTGACGAAGAAAAAGTAACGGGTGTGACTTTGTTTGTTTGATATACAAAGATTTAGTGCAGTCGTATTAACTGCTATAACATGTGTGTTCTAGTATATTTTTGCATAACATGTGCTCTGTGCTGTTGACTTTAAATTTTGAAATAAACATTGATATTGTATTTTTGTTTCAAATCCTAAAAATATAGGAACTGGTCGCGACCTCTAAATATTGTGTGATCTGTCTAATTTTTGGCATGAGTTCTTACACTTTGATATGGAACACGGATGGCCTTGTGGAGAAAGATATTTTCAACTTTCATTTTTTTGGGCCACCCTAATGACCAGCCAAAGAATAACGGAACGCAACATATCGAACATGTGTTAAAAAGCAGTCTCCCACATACATTGAGGAATAAAGGTTTAAGTATTTATAATCTATTGAATGAGGATCCCAACATACAGTGGACCGATACAGGTGAGATCATTGTTGAAAGAACAAAGGTACAGGGCTCGAATATCTTGACATGGTCCATGATCTGGTGAGAAAGTGGGACAGGCCCTCACCATCAGGATGGAAGTATATTAAAGCAAGACTACAACAAATAAATGTTCCCAAAACATTGATAGGAAATCTGAATAGGTTAAAAGACTTGGATCAAATCTCGCATGTGCCACAACTGGGTACGCCATCACCCCCAACGGTAGCATCTCTAAAGAGGAGAAAGAAGAGACCAAACAACAACAACGGCCAATACTAGCCATGTGCCTCTAAAATACGCAAATGGCTAACATATTAAGAAAACGCTGTTATGATATTTCTAACCCAGCCTTCTACGGCGGTGTTGATAGACTGTCCAGAGGTGTTTACAATGATGGAGTAGGGAAAAAAGATGTTGAGAGGTTTTTGCGGGAGCAGGATGCTTATACACTTCATAAACCGGTGATAAAAAGGTTTAAAACAGCCAAGACAACAGCGGCTTCGATTAACTCTATTTGGCAAGCGGATTTAACAGACATGCAAAGATATTCAGTATATAATGATGGCTGTCGCTACATCCTATTCATAATAGATGTATTCTCTAGATATCTGTGGCTAATTCCTCTGAAAAATAAATCGCCTGAAACAGTTGCTAAAGCTACCAAAACGCTGATGTTGAAAGAAAACAGGATTCCAGGCTATTTTTGTACGGATATGGGGAAAGAATTTATAGGCCGAGCTTTTCAGAACATGTTGGCAGAGTTTAACATAGTTACTACACTAGCAATTCTATACATAAGGCCTCTTTAGCTGAAAGAGTTCAACGTACCATAAAGGAACGCATGCATCGCTATTTTACACATAAAAACACATACAGATATGTGAACATTCTGGAATCATTGGCCTCATCATACAACCGTTCACACCATCGCGCGATTGGGACAACACCTAACGAGGTTTTAGAAAGAGGTATGCACACAGAGCTTGAGGTGAGAAGAGATATTCGTAGAGCACCGCCACACTCTACACGTTTCAAAATCAATGATTATGTAACGCTATCGCGTTTGGGAAATAAATTTGCGAAGGGATTTGAGCAAGGATGGACATTGGACACTAAGGTGGAGTGAAAATATAATTTTTGGATTTTTAATTTACTTGAGTGTGGAAAAGTTGCCAATGGGCTTTAGAAACAAGCATGTGAAATTATAATACAATTGAAGCATTGCTTGATTGACCACCAGCGATTTTAATATATGGCATATTTCATGTTTTAACGATCGCTTTGCCCATCAGGAGTCATCCAAGATGCTGGTCTTTCATCCATGTTTATGCAAATAATTAACAGCTTAGTTTGCTGTAGACTGTGTTATTGCATACTTGAGGTTGACATTTAAGATTACAACATGTGTGGAATGTAAATTAATGGCAATTACAGAGGGTGGCCAAATTATTAGAGCTGATGTGAGTAAGTGAGATAAGAAAGAGTTTAGTTAACCATACATTGATTTAATGCTAGTTTTAGTGATGGTAGTGATTTGGTGCGATAACATATGCAGTCCATGAGTCAGAGGGGATGGGAGATTGGGAGTGGGGGGAGAGTGAGTAATATGCAAAGCGCGGCTGCTCCGCCAAGCTCAGTGCACATGTGGCAGTGAGAATTGAAGGTTATTTGTGCTGTTATCATCATTTTTTCGTGAAACTTGATATTAAAGTAAGTTAATTACATATTGATATCTGTTTATAGGTGTTTGACAAGTGAGTGTGACAGTATTAATTTGATATTTCTTTTTCTTGCAGAAATTCTTTAAGTCTTACATTGCTTACAATTTATAATAATTGTTTTTTTTTTCAGAATGGAAATTATTATGAGGGAGAAGGCGGCATGTGTGATTTTTGGCGCGCCACGCGAGATACCCACAAATGTTCTTCCCACCTACGCTGATGTTATGAAGGCTTACATCCATACAAGACAACAGCTGACAACGAAGAATAACAAATATCCACCGTTCGCCGAAGTATCAAAAAAAGTTTGCGTTGATGTTGAACTTGTTTGGGAGAAAGCGTCTCTTCCGACCGTGACGCACGGACGAGTGATTGAAACGCTCAGACCGTACAACGAGAAATACAAGAAAATCTTGAAACCATACAAGGCTCGGAAGGACAACAACAACTACAAGCAACAACTTGAACAGTTCAGAGAAGACGCAGATAAACTCTTCGACATTAGCAAATGCAAATGTGTAGATTTCGTCATGAGCTGTAAGTGCGAAAGAGCGGACAAAGTACCACTCAAAGAAAGAAAGTTTCTAGAGGACCAGAGAGGAGCCAGAAAGATGATTATGGGAGGCATCGATTTGGTGGAAACAACAAAGCTACAGAAGAAAATATCCAGGAAAGTCTGTGAATCGAGAAGACACAGCAAGCATTCACCAAGAACAATCGAAGCAGCAATGCAATTCTGGAAGCTACAACGAGGAAGACAAGGACGACGACACCGACAACAGCGACGAAGAATACACCCTATCTAAGTCACACTGTAAACCTGATCGACACTGGAGAGTAAACGTCAAAGAATGACGATGACTGTACGATTACCATGTTTGGCTAAAGCGTGCGATAGAACGGGCGTCTCAGATCGAGCAGCAGCCGTTATTGCCTCATCCGTGCTACAAGACATTGGAATTGTGTCTACAAATGACACCTCCAAAGTCATTGATCGTAGTAAAATTCGCCGAGAAAGAAGTAGAACTCGTCAATAACTGACAAAACTAGACAGCAGTATGACAGACTTGCCTGGATTGTACTTCGACGGTCGAAAGGATAGAACGATGAAAAATTTACGAGACGCCGCAGGACATGGCCACCGGGACAGAGATACAGAAGAGCACGTCAGCATTATTTGTGAACCAGGTTCATCGTACTTTGGCCACGTGACGCCGTCAAGTGGATCAAGCAAGGCGATTTCCAAAGTAATCTTTGAATGCTTGGCTGCGCGAAGTGTGGATCTCGACAGTGTGAAAGTCGTCGGATGCGACGGAACCGCTGTCAACACTGGACATAATGGCGGAGTTATTCGGCAGCTTGAGGAATTACTACAAAAACCGCTGCAATGGCTCGTGTGCTTATTACATGCTAACGAGCTCCCCCTGCGACACCTGTTTTAGCATTTAGATGGAGCAACTACAGGACCTAAGTGCTTCTCAGGACCGATAGGGAAATCTCTCACAGCATGCACGGAACTCCATATAACATCGTATGAACCTATATCTCCATTACAGCCACTGCCGCATGTTGACGTGAAGGACCTGAGCACTGACCAGCAGTACCTGTGGCAGATGTGTCAAGCTGTCAGTGAAGGACACTGTCCCTGTGATCTAGCATTGCGAAAACTGGGACCATTGAACCACTCGCGATGGTTGACAACTGCCAACAGAATCCTCCGCCTCTATGTTGGCCTCGATGCACCATCCAACAACATCAAAACTCTTGTCACATTCATCATCCGGGTCTACGCCCCAACATGGTTCGCCATCAAGACGCAGCCATCATGCAAAGATGGAGCCAAACATCTGCACGGGATGATGGTGAGAACACGGTACCTCAGCTCCTCTCTAAAGAAAGTCGTCGACCCGGTGATTCGGCGAAACGGCTTCTGCGGACACCCCGAGAACGTGCTATTAGCCATGATCACAGATGAGCGACCACATATAAGGGAACTCGGACTCAGAAGAATCATGAAGGCAAGATCACATGTGTCTGCAAACAAAATCCGCAGGTTTCGAGTGCCACCGCTCAACCTCGACGCGACCGAATACCAGGACATGGTCGATTGGCAGACTTTGACCGTGACGGAGCCTCCTGTTACGATGGATATGACGGACAACGAATTGAACGACATGATCTCTGCTCAAATTTCACCAAGTGTCCTCTTCCCTCGCTTCCCTTGTCACACACAGGCGGTGGAAAGATGCGTGAACCTAGTTACCGAAGCTTCAGCCGCTGTGTGTGGCGAGACGTCCCGCCATGGATTTATTCGGGCTCGCGTCGCTTCTCGGCAGCTTATGCCGAAACTTGAGTCTAAACGTGACTATCAATTCTGAATTAACCATGCATGCATAACTCAGACTCTATCGTTAGCATAATAGTGTGCCAAAATAACTAAAAATATACAGTCTGATGTTTACTCGTATTTTAGGTATTTTTGTGTAAAATCGTATATTATTGTAAACTTATAACGTCTGGTGGTCGATCAAAAGATTGTCTGATTTTAATAAACTTTTTTGCATATTGTTCTATTAGTCCATTGGCAACTTTTAAAACCTCAAGTAAGTTAAAATTCACAAAAAAAATTTGGGGCCATTTTCACTCCACCCTATTGGACACGTGAGATTTTTAAAGTTAGGGCTATGAGACCTAAAGGCGAGAAAATGCTGTATTACGTTGAAGATTTGAATGGGGAAGAAATCGCAGGAGGCTTTTACCGAGAGGAGTTGCAGAAAGTGACATTTAACTTAGGAAAAAATGTGTTTAAAATTGAAAACATTTTAGGAAGCAAAAGTTCAGGAAAGAGAAAAATGTACCTGGTGAGATGGTTAGGGTACCCAGAAAGCTTCAACACCTACATAAAAGCTGCTGCAATAATGAAGCTTAAATAGTATGCAACATGGCGCTTAACCACTTCTATGTCACACTCCCGTCCTCTTCTTCTCTGTCTGTACATCCTAACAACACCCTGGCCAACCTTGTAACAGAACTCCATGGGCCCGTTAAATTGGAACGTGATTCGTATGAGGTGGGGATATGCGAAATTCAGCTATCCACCAGCTTCTTAAGTACTGATTATAAAGAACCTGTTTTTAGGGGCTCAAAGATCGTGATGAGTGTGAAAAGGCAGGGGTAATTAGTGATGAAACCATGCGTGCCGCCCGGAGTGGGGAGGCACTGTATTACACTATGGTAGTAACACTAGGCCCGGGTCGTTATGGTGCGGCCGAGGATGTTGTGAAAGACTTAAACCTGAGTTTAAAAAGCTCAAATCTTACGGCTGATTTAGTATACGAAATCGTAAACAAAGAAACCCCTGCACATGCTCTAACCCTAAAATCACAGGATAATAGAAATATTAAAGACAAAGGACTGTTCAAAATTATAACCGAGGACAGATATGGAGCAGTGCTCCAAAGAGATACCTTTCACGAGGCACAACATGACTTGTCCAGCTTAATGTATCAGTTGAAATTGGAGAAATTGGGTGACGGCTATCCATCCCCAGACATGTGCTATATTTACAGCAATATCGTGGAGCATCAGTTTGTTGGGGATACCCAGGCGCGTCTGCTCCGCATTGCTCACATCCCCAACCATAGAGGGAAGAGCTTGAGCATTACATATGACAATTCTCACTATGTGAATGTTCAGTTTTGCCAGTGGATGGTTATGCATCGCCAAATTCTTAATCGCATACTGTTTAGTGATGAAACACAATTCATTCGGGATGGAATTAACAATAGACGAAATTTCCACTTGTGAGCAGTGGACTCTTGTTAGGAAGGAGCGAGTCTGTGCATTGAAAACCGAGGCGGACATTTTGAACATTTATAAGATGTATCTCATAAAATGTAGCAATAAATATATCAGATTAATACTCTCGTTTATTTTTCCTGTGCACCTTAAAACGTTCGTAGGTCTGCAACGGTTGAAAATAGCACCGATGTTGTATTAACTTTTTTACTCGATATCACCCCCCCCCCCCAAAGTATGGCAGACCGGTTGTGAAACACCCTGTATATGTACAGTGTGTATATATATATATGGGATGAATTTCACAATTAAACACGTGAAATGAGTGAATGATGTAAACCCACAAGGAAAAGGAAAAATGATTCTAAGGCCTTTCGTGCATTCAGAAGTACACCTCTTCAGGGAATTCCCTGACGAGGTTTACTTTTGAATACACGACATATATATATATATATGACTGAGAGCATACTTAAAATTACCATTCGATATCATGTTTCTATATTTAATAAGCAGTGAGAAATCGACCATAAATAAAAAAAAATTACATAAAAAAAAATGTTGGCCAATGTCCAAACTCATACAAGCACATAAATATAAAATGATTTGGTAGTAGTATCTCAGTAAGTTATAAGGTTTCTAACTCAGATTTATTTATATATATATATACACACACAGGGTGTCCCAGAAGTCCTTCCCATAATATGTAACATGATAGCCTTTGGGGACAGAACTTCTGGGACACCCTGTATATATATATACTGAGAGAGAGAGAGAGAGAGAGAGAGAGAGAGATGAGCTATGTAGTAAAATTTAGTATTTTCTCTCTCCGAAATCCATATGTACAAGACTCACTGAAGAGACAATCAACATACATTTTT
Source organism: Bathynomus jamesi (assembly GCA_023014485.1). Lineage (NCBI taxonomy): Eukaryota > Metazoa > Arthropoda > Malacostraca > Isopoda > Cirolanidae > Bathynomus > Bathynomus jamesi. The sequence continues at coordinate 1,110,994 of JAJOZX010000096.1, read as the reverse complement.
TTTATACAGGAAGGAGGGGACAAGGGCTAATGTCCGCAAAAACGCTCCCCCTCCCCCAATAGAAGAAGAAGAGAGCCAAAATCGAGGTCCAGGGTTTTCGAATTGCCTGGACACTCGGCCTTTGAAAGATTGGAGGTCATGGACAGGGGGAAGATGGATTAAGGAAGATTGTTCCAGAGATGACCGGTTGAGTAGATGAGAGTTGAAAATACTGATTAACCCTTGCGTGAGAGAGTTGAACAGAAAGAATGAGAATGTGATGTAAGTCTGATGCTGCGTGCCCTCCTTAAAGGAGGAGGCATGAAGTTAGAGAGTTCAGAAGAGCAGTGTTCGATATAATAGCGATTGTAAAGACAGTCAGTATGAGGCGGGAAATTGATGAGACGAAAAGCTTTCGATTCTATCTTTTCAAGTAGGGCTGTGTGGGTTGAGCCATCCCACACATGAGAAGCGTACTCCATACAGGGGCGGACAAGACCCCTGTATACAGAGAGCAACTGAGTAGGGGTGAAGAAGCTGCGGAGCAGGTACAGCACACCTAAAATCTTAAAAGCTGTTTTGGAAAGAGAGTTTATGTCATTTTTCCAGGAACAATCACGAGAAAACAGCAAGAATGTTAAGAGAAGAAAGATTGAGTTGTGTATTGTTGAATGTAAGGCGATAGTCGTGTGGAAGATTGTGACGAGTAGACAGATGGAAGAACTGAGTCTATGAGGCATTGAAAACCATTTGGTTTTCTCTGCCCCAATCAGAGATAGTAGAAAGATCAGTCGTCAGGTGTACCATACCGTCCTACGCGAAGCATGGAGTGACTAATGAGAGGAACCCTTTGTGAAGCGGGTGGAGAAGTGAAGAGTGGAATCATCGGCATACGAGAGGAAGTGCGACTTAATAGATCATTGATAAATAAAAGGAAAAGAGTGGGTGACAGGACAGATCTCTGAGGAACACTACTGTTAATAGCTTTAGAAGAACAATGGCCATCTAAAACTGC
>JAJOZX010000096.1:932500-1105000 GCA_023014485.1 Bathynomus jamesi | reverse complement strand
AGGAAAATATTTATTTTAATACATAAATTACAACAAATGGTAAATACTTAAAATGAATATCAACTTTAACTCGTAAATGCGTATCCGTGATACTGTACAGTGGTTCGTACTCCAGTATAAACAACAAATTATAACAAATGCTCAAATTGGCGGCCTCTGACATCGAGACACTTAAGGATGGAATTTATGATTTTTAATAATTCTTCGAATTGACGTTCTCGAGATGCGTGTTTCATTTGATAATCTTCTTGTTGACTTTACTGGACTATTCGTTAAAGTTTCACATACCATTGCAGAGGTATTTTCATCAGTTGCAGTTTTTGGACGACCAGAACGCCGTCGATCATGTACACTTCCTGTTTCTTTGAAACGTTTTAAACAACTTGCCAACAGTCGCATATGTTACTGGATGCTTATCAGGATGATTTCTATTGAATTCGGTAGCAACTTCTCTGTGTGTAGCGCCCTGTCTTGCGTACATGAGCACAAGTTCTACCCGGTCTTCTGTTGTTAGATTCGAAGCCATTTCTGGGCTGAAATAAAAAAAGTATTTGAGTATTTATACTGGAGTACGAACTACTGTACAGTATCACGGATACGCATTTACGAGTTAAAGTTGATATTCATTTTAAGTATTTACCATTTGTTGTAATTTATGTATTAAAATAAATATTTTCCTATGGATCCAAACTTTCGGCCCACCCTGTATATATATATATATAATATATATATATATATATTATATATAAATATAATTGACGATTGGTTAGGTTAAGTCGTAATATTTTCATTAGTTTTAACGTTTTTATTTGATGGATTCATTTAAAAAATGTCTCCTAAAGCTCCTAGTGTAGTTTACGTTCCCCAACTTTGACCTAGTGTAGTTTGTGTCCCCTTTTGCGTCAAGGGGACGTAAACTACACTTGCTCCAAATATCCCACACTCATCACTTGAATTCACGAAAGGAAATATCTTACGGAGATGATGCTCCATCATAATACCCACCCCTTCCTTCCTTCTTTGATTACTTGTATCATTGAAAACGAGGATCCTTTTAAATATTCTTCGGAGATTTTGGCATGTGTCGCAACTATCGTTGGTGTGTGTATATATATATATATATATATCTATGATGCAAACCTACGAGGAAAAAGAAAACTGATTCCAAGGCCTTTCGTGTATTCAGAAGTACACCTCGTCATTCCCTGACGAGATGTTCTGAATACACGAAAGGCCTTGGAATCCTTTTTCTTTTTCCTTGTGGGTTGCATCATTCATTCATTCATCTCACGTGTTTAATTGTGAAATTCATTCCATATATATATATATATATATATATATATATATATATATATATAACCTTACAACCTTACAAAGGTTCCACGTGATGATTTCTCATTTCGCGAAGGTCAAGCGTGTCGCCCCTCCTCTCGAGTTGGCCTGGTGAAGTAGTGAGTTGGATTCTTGCGCTCTCCACCTCACATAGCCAGGTACGCCCGGCTCATCGGGGATTGTTCTGAGCCAGGCGTCAATTCTTCTTTTGAAGATTTCCACTGCAACTCCCTTCGTGTTTCTTAGGTCTTTGGGCAGCTGATTAAATAGTTTTGGTCCTCTCACTACAAAACTATTTTCTTTCAGGGTTAAGGATGTTCCCTGTCTCGCCTTCAATTTGGGAATACGACACAGTCTACCGTTTCTACCTTCCACCGTTGTTTGGGGAGTTATGGGATTCAGAGTAAGATTAGGGACTAGTTTCTCCATTATTTTCCAAGTGTAAATAATGGTGTATCTCTCTCTTCTCCTTTCCAGTGAATATAGGTTTAGTTCTCGTAACCTTTCCCAGTAATTTAGTTCTTTGCACCCATTGATCTTGGCTGTGAAACTTCTTTGAATCCCCTCCAGCTGTCTAATGTCTTCTTTTTTATATGGGGATGTTAGGACCGAGCAGTATTCCAGTTTGGGTATTATCAGGGTTTTCAGTAGGGGGATCATTACATTCCTATCCCTTCGTTTAAAAGTTCTCAATATCAGACCCGTTATTCTCTTTGCTCTGTTTACTGCTATCTTATTTTGTGTTTCAAATTTCGCATCATCTGTCATTACAACCCCTAAATCTTTTGCTCTGGAATTTCTCTGGACTTCCTGTCCATTTGGGGTATAATATTCCATGGACTTTAGGTCTTCTCTTTTTCCGTACCGTAATAGCTGAAATTTCTCGGTGTTAAACTTCATATTGTTGTCTTCCGTCCACTTGTAAATTTTGTTTATGTCGGTTTGTAGAGATCCTATGTCTTCTGGTTTTCGTATTTTTCTACTGATCTTTGTGTCATCTGCAAAGGATGTTACTGTGCTGTCTCTGGTAACGTCCTCATCTATGTCAGTTAGCATGATTATGAAGAGTAGTGGAGCTAATACCGTTCCTTGTGGTATTGAGCTGAGGACCTCTGATTCTGATGAAGATACTCCTTGTACTGTAACGACTTGCCTCCGCTCACTAAGGAAATTATATATCCATTTCCCTACTTTTCCTGTTATTCCCATATATTTCAGTTTATGTATTATGATTCCATGGTCACACTTGTCGAACGCTTTAGCAAAGTCTGTGTATAGTACATCATAGTTTTCATTACTTTCAAGTGAATCAATAATGTTGTTGTAGTGTTCCATTAGTTGTGACAGGCATGATCTGCCTGACCGAAACCCGTGTTGGTTATCATTGAATTTTTTCTGAGTTTCCAAAAAGTCATAGATTTTCTGTCTAACAATTCTTTCAAATATTTTGGTGAGATGAGATGTAAGCGACACTGGCCTATAGTTTTTGGCCTCGGATCGATCTCCTCCTTTATATATTGGGACGATGTTCGCGCTCTTCAGGATGCCCGGTATTTCTCCCGTGTTTAATGATCGTCTCCATATCCAGTATGGATATATATATATATATATATATATATATATATATATATATATATATATATATATATATATTTATATATATATATATGAAAAGAATTAATAAAATAATAGATATGAACACGCGCACTCTTTGCATATACAGAATATCGCCCATCAGCATTCGAACCCAGGACCTCTGACTCGGATTCATGGGCGCTGACCATTAGATCAAAACAGGCTAAACGTTAACATAACCTGGCGCATATTTCATCACCCCAGGGAAATACTATAGTTTTCATGCCAAAAATTGTTTTTACGCATTAACCCTCTGCACTCGAGGCAAAGACAGCATTTAATTCAAATCCATTTAGATAACACGAAGGTCCTGGTGGGGGATATTTTTTATATATACGTATACGTGTGTGTGTGTGTGTGTGTGTGTGTGTGTGTGTGTGTTATTCATTAACTTCTTTAAATTTTTCTTGACTTGAGTGCAGTGAAATAAAACCATTTAGTTGCTCATTATAAAAATAATTACGTAGTTACCTACAATCATTAAATTACAGGTAAAAAAGTGTCAGCTTAAACAACTGCACAAATTTAAAACTTAACAACAATAATCCTTTATAAGTAGGCTGACCATACGTACCGTTTTGAACGGGACAGTACCGTTTGTTTTATATTTCCTGGCCGTCCCGTCGTTTTAACAAAAATGTCAATTTTGTCCCGGTTTATGTACTTACTTTTTCATGAATACAGAATATTACATAACCCCGTCCCTTTTTTGCCATCCCAATGTCCCGTTTTTGTCTCAAGGAAATATGGTCAGCCTATTTATAAGTCTATAATGATTGCGACTAATGCGAACGCTATTTTGCAATTGAAAATAACATTTATAGTCCAGTTCCAATTTATCCTATCATTCTTAGGCGTTTGGAAAATTTCGACCCTATAAAGTTAATCGTAAAACGTGAGTTTACAACACGAAAAATTAGCTTCAAACAAGATTATTAAAGATGCAAATTTGTCGTAAAAGCTATGCATAACACTAACATAAACAGGTTACAAGCGGTATATTAAAATTTATGATACGTGAGGCATCTTTTCGCCGTTTAAGGCTATATGGAAATATCCAGAGGGGAAATAATTGATATAAAACTGGTTGAAACAATAGAAATCTTCTTGATTTATGAGCACTTTCTTCAAAACTTTTATAGTTAAGCTTATTTATCGTTTGCCGGCAAATTTCTCGTTCAAGTTGTAACATACTACGGAAGTTACTTTGATAACGGGTCCTTTTTATACACATGAAAAATGATAATGAGTTTAGGGATAAAAAAAAAAAGAAAAAAAAGGAGGAGGAAAGAGTAACATTCATTCTGGAAATGGATAACGGCCAAATGATGAACGGTTAAATGGCTTTTGGATGAAGATCGTTTTCGAAAAGAAATCAAAAGTTTTCAACTCATTTGAATATTCAATTTTGGTTCCATTAATTGGACAACAAACCTGGATGTGAATATTCATCAGTTGTCGAGAAGAAAATGGTGAATTAAGAAGTTTGCAGTTTACTTAAAAATTTCTTGGATCAAACAAAGGTCTGATTAAATTTATACTAAAAAAAACGAAAAATGGAATCCATATCAACAACAAAAACACTAATTAGTACTTTATGTAAAACTAATAAACAATATTTAAGTAACAATGTATTAAAACTACTTAACAGTCGGATTTACAAACACGTATATCATACAGTATGATAGCGACAAAGCTTTTAGCTTTAACCACAAGCTGAGAATGCAAGAATGCATTCAGATTAAAAAATGAAAGAAGAGGAGGGCCGACTTCTCCTGGATATATATATATATATATATATATACACAGTATTTTAGTTTGGTCGACCCTCTACAACATCGTGCCTCATTTGGGTATTATCTATATATCAGACATTAATTTGTAACGCTTTCAACAGTTGCCGTTGTCATTTTCAGTGCAGTAAGTCTAATATAACAAACTAAAATTAAACTGAAGCACTATTTTACCACTGGAAAGTTAAATACTAGAATTTAAAACTATAAAATTTTAGTATTAATTCTGATTTTATACGAAGGAGCTACGTTTTATATGAGAGTTGTTAGTTAATAACTCCGTTTTGGATGGTTAGATTATGAAATGGATTCTACCCATTTAATATGGGTTTATGATTAAATGTGAAATGTTTCTAGTAAAATAAGATTATTGTTGTGAACTCTAGATCACAATGGTTCCCAATCGGTGGGCCATGGCCCACTTGCTTGTTTTTTAGCATCATGTTAATAAATGTTAATAACAAAAATTTGCTTATTAAACCTTACATAAACATAATACCAGCTGATACCAGTTGATAGCAACATGGGAAGTAGGCCATGAGTTATTCGAATCAGCTCTAGTGGGCCATCGCTTCAAAAAGGTTGGGAACCACTACGTCAGAGAGTATTTGAAAATTTTCCGTTTTGAGGGGATGAGATATTTTTTCCAAGTGCTTACGGATATTAGAATGTTTTTCTTGTTGTTTGATAGGATTGTTTAACCTCCTTCGTAACATCTAAGGTCATGTGACGGAGGGAACCTACAGATTTACGAGGGATCCGAACCAGAGGACGGTCTCTCATCCAATTACTACCCAGCCCCACTGTCGCTTAACTTGGCTGAGCGACGGGAAGCGGTGTTACGACATTGCTTTGGGTTTGTGAGGGGGATATTAGAACGACTATTAAAATTTCAATGTTCGTCAATTCTAACTTTAAATTGGCGGGATGTTTGGCCAATATAAGATGAACTGCATTCATGCATTCGTCACAGGTGTATTTATAAATAAATAGGAAACGAACAAAGTAACAAAAACGTTAATCTGAGAACAGTTTCTTTTTTATTATCAAACTCATTTGCACATAGTATGGTAGTTTAAAGTATAACAAATTTTTCTGCAATGCGCTTTATGGTTTTCATTTTGAGTTTGTTATGTTAGGTATTTTCAGCAAACACGTTCGATGAACTTTAATGAGAAGCCGTTTCCCAGAAAATACTTCAAGAATTCCACTTCTTCAAGGGGCGCAAGTGTAGTTTACGTCCTCCTGTGGTGCCTAATGTAGTTTACGTTCCCCTACATTATCCTAGTGTAGTTTGCGTTCCCCAACTTTGTCCGCGTATACCTAATCAAATAAAATGTTAAAACTAACGAAAATATTACGACTTTACCTAACCAATCGTCAATTTATATATATTTATATATATATATACATACATACATACATACATACATACATATATATATATATACACACACGATTGGTTAAGTTAAGTCGTAATATTTTCGTTAGTTTTAGCGTTTTATTTGATGGATTCAATTAAAAAATGTCTCCTAAGGATCCTAGTGTAGCTTACGTTCCCCAACTTTGACCTAGTGTAGTTTGTGTCCCCTTTTGCTTCAGGAGGGTCGTAAACTACACTTGCTCCCTTCATGGTGCATGTTTAAGGTTTCCCATTAATTTTGAGAAAAAATTAAACTAATTCAACCTCACCAACAGCTATACTTACATATATGTACAGTTGCGCTCATTATTCTTAGGACACTTCAAAACAGAGCGCGACACCTGGCATATATTTGTTGTGTGTACTACAAACGGTTGTAAGACTTTATGAATGAATGTTTAGTGAGTGAGCGCTGATTGTTTGGTTGACTTATTGCCAAATGTCTTTAGAACAATTATTTCCATTCAAAACTCTAGTTTATATGCAGTATTACTAAGGAAGAAAATGAATAATTAAATATAAATTCAAGAAGGGGATATATATTACCAAGGGGGATGTCAATGAAGTGAATAAAAAATGGTCTTGTAAAAACTGAAAAAAATCCTTCGGACGTGATGACAGTGTTCATGATGTTGGCAAGCCTGAACGAACTGAAGTTTCATTGTATAAAAACAGAGCAGTTGGTATTATTGCGCTCTTAGGAAATTCAACGACTTGCACCATCCATCCCCCCCTGTATTTATCTCTTGATTCATTTATTTATTTATATTTAATATTGAACAAAGATTTGGATCTACAGAAGCTAAGGTTAACAAAGACTCCAAGGTTCACTCTAAGGTTAGCCTGAGAGAAAGGAAAGAGGAGGGGGTTAAAAGAGGAGAATAAGGGGTTAAGTAAGTAGCAAAACCTATCATTCGTGGGTTAACATTCATTCAGAAAAAGAGAAAGAAAGACTCCCATCATCATCATCCGCCGGCCACTGCCGACAAGTCGGAAAAATAGTCGAAGAGAATAGGAGAGGGATGAAAAATTAAAAGTAAAATAAGAACGCTTACAAACTATGCAAACACAGTCTTAACTCACTGTCATACCATGCAAACTATAAGCATGCAAGTAGAGAGAGTTACAGACATGCAAGTAGAGAGGAAAAAAAAAGTAGGTAGAGTATAACAAAAAGTGGATTAGTTTACGCTACGAGCTACATCTACGTTCGTGTAATTTTTTTTTTTTTATTTTATTGCTGGCATCACACGCTGGCATGTCACAAGCTGGCATTAATCATCAACAGACTCATCCTCGACCACCACCCCCAGAGCTCCTGTTGCTAATTGTTTTTTTTATTTTAAAAATGCCTATCTAAACGGTTTTTAAACATATTAACGCTGGTAGAGTTCACGACGGACGCGGGAAGATTATTCCATTTATCAATTACTTTAAACGTAAAGAAGTTTTTAGCGATATTGGTAATGAAACATCAGCCACGCAACTTAAATCCATTATTAAGTACTGCTATTATCGAAAGTGAACAGTTTGTCAAAATTTACGTTATCGATGTTATTAACGATTTTGAAAACTTCAATAAGCTCCCTCCTTAATCTCCTAGTTTCGAGTGAATGCAAGTCTAACTCTTTAATTCTATCTTCATAAGGCTTGTTGCGCAATGACAGAATTAGTTTCGTGGCGCGACGTTGAACCCTTTCTAACCTATCAATATCCTCACGTAAATACGGGCACCAAAACTGAACAGCATATTCTAAATGAAGCCTGACTAGGGACTTGTAAAGGGCCAATATAATATTCTTCGATTTAAATTCGAAATTACGCGCTATGAAGCCTACCATCCTATTAACTTTTGAGCAAGACTCCAGGCACTGGTTCCTAACTTTTAAATCCTTAGATACGCGTACGCCTAATCTACTTCCTCGTCAACGCTCGCTAACTCTCTATCATTCATCGTGTACGTGTAATTATTGTTACGAGAACCTATATGCAAAACTTTACATTTGTCTACGTTAAATTGCAACTTCCACTTATCCGTCCACTCCATAATCCTATTTACATCGTCTTGGAGCCTATTTCTATCGGTGCCCGGACAGTTCGCTACCAGACATTTCGCTACTAGGACATTTCGCTACTAGGACATTTCGCTACTAGGACATTTCGCTACCATATATAAATTTACCAGTAAGTAAAATTAAAAAGGTAGTACAATTTATTAAAAAATTACGAGAATTATTAAATGAATACAAGGATTATTAAATGATTACATGAATTACATAAATTATTACGCATGATTACATGAATTATTAAAAGAATTTTATTTTCTAAAAAGAATGAAAGAATGCATAAAACATTTGATACAATAAAATATCTAAAAATATTTAAGATTATGCGCAATAGCGCGAAGGAATTCCATTTTATTTCCAGAATCGTATCTTCAGTAAATTATGGATCCTCTGCTTACAGTCCCTATACTTTTTCTGAGTTGCGTTTAGGTTAGGTTAGGTTAGGTTAGTAACCAAAAGGGGAGAGGCAGAGGGATCAATGTTAAATGTCGGTTTTTATAGAGAGATTCTAAAATTCTAAAAATTCTAAGAGAAGTGTCATCAGATGATGAGGCTAAAATTTTAAAATGTTTATCCAAAAGGGCAAGATTGCAGGACTGGGCATGTTCTCTTATAGGAGAAAATTCTTTAACGACAGCGAAACGTCCTAGTAGCGAAACGTCCTAGTAGCGAAACGTCCTAGTAGCGAAACGTCCTAGTAGCGAAACGTCCTAGTAGCGAAACGTCCTAGCACCATTTCTATCGTCCTCGTTAACAACCTTACCGCCTATTTTAGTATCGTCCGCGAATTTTGACGTTACTAGTCAATCCTACATCTATGTCGTTAATATAGATTACGAATAGCAATGGGCCTAACACTGAACCCTGTGGGACACCACTACCTACATCCAACCATCCCGATTCACTACCATTAACAACGATCCTCTGTCTCCTAGCACGAAGCCATTCCTCTAACCAGTTAGCAACCTGACCGCGTATACCGTGAGCTTTAACTTTAGCAATTAATCTTCTATGCGGAACTGTATCGAACGTTTTTTTTTAAATCTAAATAAATAACGTCAGCCGCTCTATGCCTACCGTATTCGCGCACTATTTCGTTATAAAATTCTAACAAATTAGTTAAACAAGATCTATGGCGTCGAAACCCATGCTTACTACTATTAATCAAATCTCGACTTTCTAAATGATCGATGATACGATCCCTAACTACGAATTCCAAAAGTTTACCGATAATTGACGTTAAGCTAATGGGCCTATAATTGCTAGCTACCGTTCGGTCGCCTTTTTTAAAAATGGGCGTGACGTTAGCTAATTTGAAGTCTTCAGGAATAATCCCCGTTTCAAGTGACTAATTAAAAATCTTCATTAAGGGGCCGACGATAACGTCTTTCAAATCTTTCAGATGTCTAGGATAAAACACGTCAGGGCCTGGAGCATTGCTAAGTTTTAGCCTATCGATATAATGCGCAATCTCACCCTCGTAAACAGTTATTTCATCCAAAATAGTCTCGCTGCTAAATGGAATGATATCGTTCACATCGGGGACATTATTGACGTCTTCTCCAGTAAAAACTGTCGCAAAAAAGTTATTAAAAATACCCGCCATCGCCTGAGCGTCAGAAGCCAAAGCGCTATTAGTGTCACACGAGAGGGCCTATATCTTTTATCGGTTTACGATTATTGACGTATTCAAAAAAACTTTTTTGGATTATGTTTACTATCCGCAGCTATAAGTATCTCTAAATTACGCTTAGCATTCCTAACTGATTTTTTAACTGACCTCTAAGCTCGATATATCTATTAAAGTTAGCTGCCGTGCCATTGCGCTTATTAAGTCTATACGCTCTGTTACGCTCGTTTATGAACTCGCCTATTTCCCTAGTCCACCACTTGGGCCTACCATGATTTCTAACGCGCTTGGGCCTACGGGGGAATAAACTCCCTTTCAATATTCATAAAACTTTCTTTAAACCCCTCCAATGCAAATTTGGGTCATTACCATAAATAAGTTACCCCAGTCCACTACTCTCATCCTAATCCGCAAAACTATCAAAATTGGCCCTACGAAAATCAGGGACTTCTATTACGTTACTATCCTTAGTGTTTTTCTATCAATACGTTAAACCTAAGAATTTGATCGATCACTACATCCTAAACTCTCGCCCTACTTCTAAACCTTCGATTATATTTTCGCCGTTCGTCATCACCACCTCTAAAATATTGTCACCACGCATTGGTTCGGTAACGATCTGTCAAAAAATTTTCTTCCAAGAACTCAATCAATCTCAAACCCTCCTTATTACCAGTAAAAGTCTCGTAATTAACATTAGGGCAGTTAAAGTCTCCGACAATTATACTATTCCGATTATCAATAACGTTACCAAGAAGTGAGTAAAATCTAGTATCGGTATCAAGGGGTTGAACGGGAGGTCTATAAACAACAAAATTAAAACTAATACTACGCGCCCTAACTTCAACGCATATTGCATTAATTGCTGCCGGAAAATCTATCTTAACTTCGATAGCCCTAAGGGAATTACGAATGTACAGCAAAACGCCGCCACCAATCCTATGTAACCTATCATTAGTAAAGAGTTTAAAACATGGTATATGAAATTCCCCCAAGTCCCGAGGCACGGTATTTAACCACGTTTCAGTGATAGCAACTATATCGTAGTTGCCGGAATAAATTATTTCTTTAAATTCGCTTAATTTATTTCTAATACTACGCGCGTTACAATAAAAGACGTTTAAATTATTTTTTACCACGGGCCGGCGTTTTAAACTTTTTCACGTCGGGCCTGCGTTCCCCGGACCCACAACGTTTAAAGAAGGCTTCGACCTATACAGCTTTCGTACTTTTTCGTCAATTAACCTACCTAGCCTAGCATTACCTATTCCATAAAATGCACCCCCATCTTTTATAAAAGGGCGGATCACTGAATTCTGACCACAGCTTACGAAGGTACATTTTTTCCTCAACACAAATCTCTTCTAATTTAGTATTCAAAAATATTGTTTTAGACGTAATCCTAAGACCCAAACCGTGCCTAGGGGTAATACCTAGAACTAAAGACCTATCTGATCTCGCCTTAGGGACCTAATTAACCCCCTGTACCTCTCCAAAAGGTCAGGCACTCTTGTATCGGGCCTATAGAAGTCCTTGCCCCCTACCATCGTCACCAACATCAAGTGACGGGAGACAACGTCAATTTTATCCACTTCGTCTCAACTCTGTCAACCCTGGCCCCTGGGAGACAGACCCTCCTCCTCTTGGTTGGATGCCATTCAACGAACTCTGCGTCCATATGCGCGCACTAAAGAGTCCCCAATTAAAGTTGTTCTCCTCATTCATGTCCCTTTCCAAATGGGCGAAAGGGTTCGAAACCTCGATAGGGGGGGGGGATTCCTATCATCTAACGTACGCGGCCTAGCTCCCCCTAACTTCTCTAAATCCCTCTCCCATCTACTAATCTCGGACCAACCTTAACCCTTCCTTATCGAACGTTTTTTTTAATCTAAATAAATAACGTCAGCCGCTCTATGCCTACCGTATTCGCGCACTATTTCGTTATAAAATTCTAACAAATCAGTTAAACAAGATCTATGGCGTCGAAACCATGCTTACTACTCTTAATCAAATCTCGACTTTCTAAATGATCGATGATACGATCCCTAACTACGAATTCCAAAAGTTTACCGATAATTGACGTTAAGCTAATGGGCCTATAATTGCTAGCTACCGTTCGGTCGCCTTTTTTAAAAATGGGCGTGACGTTAGCTAATTTGAAGTCTTCAGGAATAATCCCCGTTTCAAGTGACTAATTAAAAATCTTCATTAAGGGGCCGACGATAACGTCTTTCAAATCTTTCAGATGTCTAGGATAAAACACGTCAGGGCCTGGAGCATTGCTAAGTTTTAGCCTATCGATATAATGCGCAATCTCACCCTCGTAAACAGTTATTTCATCCAAAATAGTCTCGCTGCTAAATGGAATGATATCGTTCACATCGGGGACATTATTGACGTCTTCTCCAGTAAAAACTGTCGCAAAAAAGTTATTAAAAATACCCGCCATCGCCTGAGCGTCAGAAGCCAAAGCGCTATTAGTGTCCACGAGAGGGCCTATATCTTTTATCGGTTTACGATTATTGACGTATTCAAAAAACTTTTTTGGATTATGTTTACTATCCGCAGCTATAAGTATCTCTAAATTACGCTTAGCATTCCTAACTGATTTTTTAACCTGACCTCTAAGCTCGATATATCTATTAAAGTTAGCTGCCGTGCCATTGCGCTTATTAAGTCTATACGCTCTGTTACGCTCGTTTATGAACTCGCCTATTTCCCTAGTCCACCACTTGGGCCTACCATGATTTCTAACGCGCTTGGGCCTACGGGGGAATAAACTCCCTTTCAATATTCATAAAACTTTCTTTAAACCCCTCCCAATGCAAATTTGGGTCATTACCCATAAATAAGTTACCCCAGTCCACTACTCTCATCCTATCCGCAAAACTATCAAAATTGGCCCTACGAAAATCAGGGACTTCTATTACGTTACTATCCTTAGTGTTTTCTATCAATACGTTAAACCTAAGAATTTGATGATCACTACATCCTAAACTCTCGCCTACTTCTAAACCTTCGACTATATTTCGCCGTTCGTCATCACCACCTCTAAAATATTGTCACCACGCATTGGTTCGGTAACGATCTGTCAAAAAATTTTCTTCCAAGAACTCAATCAATCTCAAACCCTCCTTATTACCAGTAAAAGTCTCGTAATTAACATTAGGGCAGTTAAAGTCTCCGACAATTATACTATTCCGATTATCAATAACGTTACCAAGAAGTGAGTAAAATCTAGTATCGGTATCAAGGGGTTGAACGGGAGGTCTATAAACAACAAAATTAAAACTAATACTACGCGCCCTAACTTCAACGCATATTGCATTAATTGCTGCCGGAAAATCTATCTTAACTTCGATAGCCCTAAGGGAATTACGAATGTACAGCAAAACGCCGCCACCAATCCTATGTAACCTATCATTAGTAAGAGTTTAAAACATGGTATATGAAATTCCCCCAAGTCCCGAGGCACGGTATTTAACCACGTTTCAGTGATAGCAACTATATCGTAGTTGCCGGAATAAATTATTTCTTTAAATTCGCTTAATTTATTTCTAATACTACGCGCGTTACAATAAAAGACGTTTAAATTATTTTTTACCACGGGCCGGCGTTTTAAACTTTTTCACGTCGGGCCTGCGTTCCCCGGACCCACAACGTTTAAAGAAGGCTTCGACCTATACAGCTTTCGTACTTTTTCGTCAATTAACCTACCTAGCCTAGCATTACCTATTCCATTAAAATGCACCCCCATCTTTTATAAAAAGGCTGGGATCACTGAATTCTGACCACAGCTTTACGAAGGTACATTTTCCTCAACACAAATCTCTTCTAATTTAGTATTCAAAAATATTGTTTTAGACGTAATCCTAAGACCCAAACCGTGCCTAGGGGTAATACCTAGAACTAAAGACCTATCTGATCTCGCCTTTAGGGACCTAATTAACCCCCTGTACCTCTCCAAAAGGTCAGGCACTCTTGTATCGGGCCTGTAGAAGTCGTTGCCCCCTACCATCGTCACCAACATCAAGTGACGGGAGACAACGTCAATTTTATCCACTTCGTCTCTAACTCTGTCAACCCTGGCCCCTGGGAGACAGACCCTCCTCCTCTTGGTTGGATGCCATTCAACGAACTCTGCGTCCATATGGCGCACTAAAGAGTCCCCAATTAAAGTTGTTTCCTCCTCATTCATGTCCCTTTCCAAATGGGCGAAAGGGTTCGAAACCTCGATAGGGGGGGGGGGGATTCCTATCATCTAACGTACGCGGCCTAGCTCCACCCCTAACTTCTCTAAATCCCTCCCCATCTACTAATCTCGGACCAACCTTAACCCCTTCCTTATCGAACGTTTTTTTTTAAATCTAAATAAATAACGTCAGCCGCTCTATGCCTACCGTATTCGCGCACTATTTCGTTATAAAATTCTAACAAATCAGTTAAACAAGATCTATGGCGTCGAAACCCATGCTTACTACTATTAATCAAATCTCGACTTTCTAAATGATCGATGATACGATCCCTAACTACGAATTCCAAAAGTTTACCGATAATTGACGTTAAGCTAATGGGCCTATAATTGCTAGCTACCGTTCGGTCGCCTTTTTTAAAAATGGGCGTGACGTTAGCTAATTTGAAGTCTTCAGGAATAATCCCCGTTTCAAGTGACTAATTAAAAATCTTCATTAAGGGGCCGACGATAACGTCTTTCAAATCTTTCAGATGTCTAGGATAAAACACGTCAGGGCCTGGAGCATTGCTAAGTTTTAGCCTATCGATATAATGCGCAATCTCACCCTCGTAAACAGTTATTTCATCCAAAATAGTCTCGCTGCTAAATGGAATGATATCGTTCACATCGGGGACATTATTGACGTCTTCTCCAGTAAAAACTGTCGCAAAAAAGTTATTAAAAATACCCGCCATCGCCTGAGCGTCAGAAGCCAAAGCACTATTAGTGTCCACGAGAGGGCCTATATCTTTTATCGGTTTACGATTATTGACGTATTCAAAAACTTTTTTGGATTATGTTTACTATCCGCAGCTATAAGTATCTCTAAATTACGCTTAGCATTCCTAACTGATTTTTTAACCTGACCTCTAAGCTCGATATATCTATTAAAGTTAGCTGCCGTGCCATTGCGCTTATTAAGTCTATACGCTCTGTTACGCTCGTTTATGAACTCGCCTATTTCCCTAGTCCACCACTTGGGCCTACCATGATTTCTAACGCGCTTGGGCCTACGGGGGAATAAACTCCCTTTCAATATTCATAAAACTTTCTTTAAACCCCTCCCAATGCAAATTTGGGTCATTACCCATAAATAAGTTACCCCAGTCCACTACTCTCATCCTATCCGCAAAACTATCAAAATTGGCCCTACGAAAATCAGGGACTTCTATTACGTTACTATCCTTAGTGTTTTCTATCAATACGTTAAACCTAAGAATTTGATGATCACTACATCCTAAACTCTCGCCTACTTCTAAACCTTCGACTATATTTTCGCCGTTCGTCATCACCACCTCTAAAATATTGTCACCACGCATTGGTTCGGTAACGATCTGTCAAAAAATTTTCTTCCAAGAACTCAATCAATCTCAAACCCTCCTTATTACCAGTAAAAGTCTCGTAATTAACATTAGGGCAGTTAAAGTCTCCGACAATTATACTATTCCGATTATCAATAACGTTACCAAGAAGTGAGTAAAATCTAGTATCGGTATCAAGGGGTTGAACGGGAGGTCTATAAACAACAAAATTAAAACTAATACTACGCGCCCTAACTTCAACGCATATTGCATTAATTGCTGCCGGAAAATCTATCTTAACTTCGATAGCCCTAAGGGAATTACGAATGTACAGCAAAACGCCGCCACCAATCCTATGTAACCTATCATTAGTAAAGAGTTTAAAACATGGTATATGAAATTCCCCCAAGTCCCGAGGCACGGTATTTAACCACGTTTCAGTGATAGCAACTATATCGTAGTTGCCGGAATAAATTATTTCTTTAAATTCGCTTAATTTATTTCTAATACTACGCGCGTTACAATAAAAGACGTTTAAATTATTTTTTACCACGGGCCGGCGTTTTAAACTTTTTCACGTCGGGCCTGCGTTCCCCGGACCCACAACGTTTAAAGAAGGCTTCGACCTATACAGCTTTCGTACTTTTTCGTCAATTAACCTACCTAGCCTAGCATTACCTATTCCATTAAAATGCACCCCCATCTTTTATAAAAAGGCTGGGATCACTGAATTCTGACCACAGCTTTACGAAGGTACATTTTCCTCAACACAAATCTCTTCTAATTTAGTATTCAAAAATATTGTTTTAGACGTAATCCTAAGACCCAAACCGTGCCTAGGGGTAATACCTAGAACTAAAGACCTATCTGATCTCGCCTTTAGGGACCTAATTAACCCCCTGTACCTCTCCAAAAGGTCAGGCACTCTTGTATCGGGCCTATAGAAGTCGTTGCCCCCTACCATCGTCACCAACATCAAGTGACGGGAGACAACGTCAATTTTATCCACTTCGTCTCTAACTCTGTCAACCCTGGCCCCTGGGAGACAGACCCTCCTCCTCTTGGTTGGATGCCATTCAACGAACTCTGCGTCCATATGGCGCACTAAAGAGTCCCCAATTAAAGTAGTTTCCTCCTCATTCATGTCCCTTTCCAAATGGGCGAAAGGGTTCGAAACCTCGATAGGGGGGGGATTCCTATCATCTAACGTACGCGGCCTAGCTCCACCCCTAACTTCTCTAAATCCCTCCCCATCTACTAATCTCGGACCAACCTTAACCCCTTCCTTAACTCAATCCAACCTTCCCGATAAGCTACCTAAACTAGAAAGTAGGTTACGCACCTCACCCTTCAAATTACTAACATCTTCAACGTTAGTATTGGTTCGGCTTTCGTCAACCGTAGCCCTACCCCTGCCCTCATCAAGCGTTGCAAGTCTTTCCGTTACCTCACGTACACTGCGTTTTATGTCAACTATTTCCTCCCTTAAATCGCAAAAGAAACAAACTGATCTCTCGGTAATCGCCATAGGACCGCCGCTATAATCTTTAAAATCCGTATACCACCGGTTTACCCGACACTTAACACACGACGCTTTCTGCGACGGCATCGCGCAAGTTAAATTAGTTTATAACCGTCACAAGTTTAAGTTAAGTTAAGCCGACACGCTATGAAAACTTCTAAATCGCTAAAAACCACTAACTAATATTCAATTACTTAACTATAACAATGTGAGTATAAACGCAAGTATATAAAATTCAAAACTTTCCAAAAGTAAAATTATCAGCAATATGCAAAAGTAGAAGCAATATCAGAGAGCTCAGGAAATGCGTCCGTTCGGTACAGAGTCTGACTGACGAATGAAGTACAGAGTCTGGCTGTTATAACAAAGACAGAGCAAAAATCTGATATATCTAAATACATATAGAGGAGGTTTATAAATGAAAAAACAATGTTTTGATGCATATTAAATTTGGTACTTGTAGGTTATCTCCTCCCCACCAATTTTGACAGAATATTTTCGTTAAAACTAACGAAAATATCACGACTTAACCTAACCAATTATCAAGGGCGTGCAGTTGATCTATTAATTATAACATTGTTTGTTTCTGGAATAGTATTTACTATTTACTAATAGATCAACTGTATGCCCTTGATAATTGGTTAGGTTAAGACGTGATATTTTCGTTAGTTTTAACGAAAATATTCTGTCAAAATTGATGGAGCCGGGGGGGGTGGAGATAACCTACAAGTACCTTAAATTTTAATAACATTATAACATAACCAGATTGATGGGTATCTGTAGGTTTCATGCGTCGCTACTTAGAATATCTTCCAATTGACAAATGGACGACAGCTGAATGAATACAGCTGTATGGCATTGTTATATCCGGAGCAAATGCTATAAAAAAGTCACTGAGAGAAATATTATTTAGAAAAGAAGAATGTTTTGTATTGAGGCAACATCATAAATGCATATAATTGTTTTGTATTCATAAGTTCCATGTTACAACTTAAGTGTTGAACCACTGCAGTTGTGACTCTTGGTGGTCTCTCACCTTAAAGAGAGAACTACAGAAAATAAAACTATCACAGTGATTCATATCAATAAACTTAGAGCAATTTAAACGATGATATTTGGCAATTTTGCAAAGCTGTTACACATTCATAACTATCATTGTATTTGAGAGATATTTTATACATGAACACAACAAATTTAGTATCTTGTCCAGCCACCGTTGTTGTCTATGACTTCCTGCAGTCGATGTGGCACAGAAGCAACATGATTATATAGCACCTGTTGATTCCTCCGAAGCACCTCCCACTCACTAAATTGCTTCTATAAATGTGGTAAGTTTGTGTTTGAAACATCCTTCAACAAATTTTCTGTATAATTTACTTCCTATTTTTCGTTAAATGTTACAGAATAGGACGCGATTATAAAAATTTAGAATTTCTATTTCTTTATGATGAATGGGATGGTACCAACACTCCAAAGAGGGAAAAGAGAGAAGCATTATTGTACTCTGTGAATTTCTGAACACACCAGTTATTGAATTCGTTTTTTATATTTCTTTTTATCAAATGACTAAATACAAACAAGATATACTTTTTAATATAATCATTTGGTATCTTAAAGAAATTTACTTTCCTGAACTTTTGTCAACAAACATATATCTCATGCTGCGCACGACTCATTTTTAGTTCTTTAAAAAGAATTAGGTTAGATAAACACCCTAATATTATAAGTTCTTCTCAAAGGTGATAACACAGTTTAAATTTGAAGCATTACTTTCAATAATAAAGAAAGGAAACAGAATGATCTTTTGTAATCGTACTAATTTTAAGGAAACAGAATTAAAAATTTACCTCCACTTCAGATGTATTCGAAATAAATTATTTATTAATCGCTTAACTACACTTCACTAATCAGAATTCAGTACAGGTATTTTTAAGTAATTACCAAGAACGAGGCTTTCTACTTTTACCTTTTTTTCATGCCTACTTTTCCTCCATGAGCATTTATCTTCCTTCAAATTTATTTTGCTCCTTTAACCACTCTTCCCTTCACTTCGGCAATCATAATGCATCTCATACCGTATTAAAGTTAGATATAAGACTATAAGTGAACCTGGTCTGTTTATATACGTATACAAAATAATAAGCTTCTTACAATATAAGGAATATTTGAGTTCGGGTTGGTTGGTTCGTTGAGTCAAGGTAGACTTGATCCACCATTGCGGGTTCGAATCTCACTGGTTCCTACGTAGATTCTAAATAAATTGATCGTACAAAATATTTTATTTTACAAAGTGCATGCGGTTACTTCATTGAAAGCATTTATATAAGTATGATGCAAACCCACAAGGAAAAAGAAAAAATTATTCCACGGCCTTTCTTGTATTCCTTGTGGATTTGCATCACTCATTCATTTCATGTGTTTCTTTGTGAAATTTATCCCTTATATAAGTATATATTTGGTTGAACTAAGTATTAAGTACTTATGTTTGCATGTTGTCTGTCTTGTAAAACGAATCCAGTTACATTATAAAAATAATTAATTCGGTAACATTACTTCTGTTCGTTTTCTTCTGCGAAAAAGAAACTCCATACATAATAACCTTTAGATAGATAGAATAACCTTTATTAATAATAATAAAATAAATAAATTTTTTCAATTTACAATGACATGAATAATTGTGAATCTAGACTATTTATTTTATTTAATTTGGCCCTTAAGCTTTAGGCTTTACTGGGCTCTTATTAAAAATAAGCAGCTAGTTGTTGTAAATTTATAATAATAAATAAATAAGTAAATAAGTATTATTAATAGTTAAAACATGTATTACAATATTAAACAATATTAGTGGACAATATTAAACAATATTAGTGGGCATTAATTCTAGATTTTTGTTAGTATGCCATTATTAATCGGGATTTCAACTTCATTTTAAACAAATTTACATTCACAATATTTTTTATATCGGTATGCAAGTCATTCCATAGCTTCAATCCAATGAAAATGGGTAGTTTTTGAGATGAAGACAATCTAAATTGAGGTATAACAAGCTTTGATCTATTTCTGGTCTAATACGAGTGGATTTCTTGATGAGTTACAGAATATCTATTTACCCATTGCAAATTAATGATTTTGTTCTTACACTTGTAAATAAAAATAAAATGTGCCAGTTTGGTTATATCGTTGAGCTTTAGTAGGTTTAGCTCTTTAAATAATGCACTAGAGTGATCAAGGAAATGAGCATCAGATAATAACCTTATTGCTCGTTTTTGATGACAAAGATACCATTTAATGCGTTGTTAGCGGAGTTTCCCCAAACAAGAGTGCAGTATGTTATATAAGGAAGAACAAGAGTATGATAAAGAGTCAATAAAACTTGTTTAGGAACTACATTTCTAAGTTTAAACATTATAGCAACGCTCCTTGAAATCTTTTTCGCGATATAATTTACATGATCACTCCATTGCAAATTCTTATTTAGCATTACACCAAGAAATTTTGTTACAGTACACTCCTTTATGGCGATTTCATTAACATTAAGTTCATCAAGATATACATTTCTTTTATTAGTAAAAATCATGAAATTTGTTTTACTGGTATTTAGGAAGAGTTTATTGGTGGTCAACCATTTCATTCCACTGATGAATTCTGAATGAAATATATTCTTAGCTGTATTAACATCTTTGCAAGAAAAAGAGACAGTTGTATCATCTGCAAACATTATGAAGTTCAGTATATCAGATGAACGTGGAAGGTCATTTATATATAATAAAAATAACAATGGACCCAGAACTGAGCCCTGTGGCACACCATGTTTGACAAGCGCTTTAGTTGAGCAAACGTTATTTACTGATACAAAATGATATCTATTGGACAAATAACTCTTAAACCAGTCACTGATCGCTCCTCTAAAGCCGTAACAATATAATTTATTAAGTAGAATATTATGGTCTATTACATCAAATGCCTTACTCAAATCCATAAATATTGATATCATTATTTCTTTGTTCTCCTTAACTATATTTACATTTTCCATAAGATTTAAAATAGCCATTTCCGTTGTTTTATTATTACGGAAGCCATATTGATTTGGAGATAATAAATTGTAGGATTCTAAATATCGCTGCATTCTACTTTTTACAATTTTTTCAAAAACTTTGATGAACACAGATAATGAACACACCGGCCTGTAATTTGTGATTTCTTTATTGAAATATTTCCCTGTTCTTATCGTTACAGTGAGATGCAGAATTTCTGTTATTACACCATGTGTCAACAGTTCACTTTTTATTCTTTCATCTCTGGAACAGCTTGTACAGTGACACATTCTGAATCTTCTGAATACCCTTTTCATTGCTTTAACCATTTAAAATTAGATAAAATTAAGAATATTTGGGCCACCATGTCCGAACCACATTGGTCCAGATATTTTTAATAGGAGATTCTTTCCAATTCCTCATCCCAAAGATTCTTCATCGCAGAGGGGTTTCTACCCACGCCTGTAACTCCTCATCTTTTGTTTAATTAGCTTAATCAGTATATGGTCGGTATTATATGAATATAGAGCCTTAATGCGTCTATACCAAATGAAAGAGATGCAAACGTTACTGTAGTGTGTTTCAATGAACCTGTCATCAGTTTGTGAAGTTTACTTTTTGTGTTCTGTACTACATTATGAATTCATCATTATTAATTATGCAGTCAAATACAAATATTTAGTGTTCTTTAAGTTTGATCAGTGTATTCACTCTCGAAGAGTATTAACCAAAGAGATTGCAAATTGAATATATATTTTACATATGAAATATGTCGCATTGTGATAAAAACTAGTCAGGAGGGCGAGAAACTGGCACAGCACTCAGGCCAGAAGAACGCGGCCCATTGTGCTAACTCCGATTATTATTATTACCAGCACCATAGGGGAATCGAATCCCCGACTTCAGCGTCTTATATGGGGACGGTGTTATCCACTAAGTCCGAGCACTGACATGTTGCACTGTAACGAAACTTTAACGGTATTACGCTCCCTACATTGCTCACCGATGGAAGAAATTAAATCAAAGTGGGTTAATATATGATTCTGTTGAAATGTATATTGTATTATTTTTTCTTATATTCTGCTGTTTTAGCAAGCAATATTTTCAATAATTTATCTTTGCTATATTATAATTTTATCATATTTTAAACCTTTACGTGGACTTTTTTTTCATATATTCACAAAAGCGGTAGCGAAATACAAACTTTTGGGTTGCCACATTTTATTGAAGCTGTATTCCTTTACGTTTGAATTTGAATTCTTACGCTGAAAAGTAGCCAGCGTTCGTAGCTGAGTGGGTAACACCACCTCCTTCTACGCGAAATGAAGAAACTGAGGTCCGGGGTCTGAATCCGAAACTCGATGATGCTGATAATAATAATAGAGTTAGCCCACTGGTCCGCATCAGTTAGCCCGAGCTGAGCACTGTGCCAGTTTTTGGCCTTCGTGACTGATTTCGCTGAAAAGTAACCAGTCGGGGTTTCGACTCCCGATAGTGCCGATAACATAAATCCAGTAGTTAGCTCAATGGGCGGCATCGTCTGGCCTGAACGCTGTGCCCGTTTGTGTTCCTCCTGACTTATTATTATTAAACTTAAAAGTAAAATACTGGTAAAGGATAATATGATCAATGCTCTGTTGGAAAAATGTTTTTTTATGACAGATATTACTGTAAATGCATGGATTTCTCAGGAGAATTTTCAATTCTGGAGCTTGGAAATGAGGAAGAGGGAGCTGTGTTGGGATTGAGGTGAAAAACATCAATATTTAGCTTGTGAATTATCCTTATTTATTAATAAAAAGAAACGTACGAGCAAGGGTTTATTTGCCCAGAAGATTAAATCATATCTGCAGCTTTATTTCGCTGATCTAGTACATCCGAGATTTTCTATATAAACTTGAACTGATATTCCTTCCCACCATACGTCATCTGTATTATCAAGAATGGAAACCTTGACAAATCGGAATCGCTTTTCCTAATTTATTTTTGGTTAAGAATTTATTTTTCGAAAGTGGTGTCTAGGAAAAAACAAAATGTATTTGGAAACCCATCATAAAAAGCAGCGAAGGCCTGGCCGAAGACTATTCCTCCCCCACTGGCAATTTTTCAGATTTTTTTTTTTTTACGGGGAACTTTATTCCACAGTTGTTTATAACATTTTATTTTTTATACTTTGCGAAGTATTTGGCCAGCTTTGATTAACATTAAGCTACATTAGACCATTTCATTTCTAACAATTATTATTATAAATTAGAAATATTTTTACTGTTGGAAAAATGACATATGTTAGTTGTAATTAGGTTGAATTGAATTGAAATGAGAAACCTTAATTAATAATAAAATAAATATATTGGTTTTACAATTTACAATAACATATATAATTGTGAAGTTGGACTATTTATTTAATTTAATTTGGCCCTTAAGCTTTAGGCTTTACTGAGCTCTTATTAAAAATAAAACAGATAGTTATTATTAATAATAAATAAAGAAATAAATAAACAAGTATTATTAATTAATAATAAATAAATAAATAAATAATTATACAAATATGATTAATAGTTAAAGAATGCATATTCTCAAATTATCATTATCGATATGACAAATACAAAGACATTATTGAAGGTTATACCAATACCATACAAATAAATTAATATTATACATAAGAGATAAGAACTGAACAATCACAAGTAATGTGTCTTTAATCCTAGATTATACACGAGAAATAAATAAACAATAGTAATGTATATTAATCCTAGATTTTTATTAGTATGCCATTATTAATCGGAATTTCAACTTGGTTTTAAACGAATTTACATTCACAATATTTTTTATATCAACATTTAAATCATTCCATAGTTTCAATCTAATGAAAATGGATAGTTTTTGAGATGAAGACAATCTAAATTGAGATATAACATGCTCTGACCTATTTCTGGTCTGATACGGGTGAATTTCTTGATGAGTTACAAAATATCTATTTACCCATTGTAAGTTAATGATTTTGTTCTTACATCATTGAGCTTTAGAAGGTTTAGCTCTTTAAATAATGCACTAGAGTGATCAAGGAAATCAGCATCAGATAATAAATAACCTTATTGCTCTTTTTTGGATGACAAAAATATCGTTTAATATGTTGTTAGCGGAGTTTCCCCAAACAAGGGTGCAGTACGTTATATAAGGAACAGCAAGAGTATGATAAAGAATCAATAAACCCTGTTGTGGGACTATATTTCTAAGTTCAAACATTATAGCAACGGTCCTTGAAATCTTTTTCGCGATATAATTTACATGATCACTACATTGCAAATTCTTGTCTAACATTACACCAAGAAATTTTGTTACAGTACTCTCCTTTACAGCGATTTCATCAACATTAAATTCATAGACACAATAGCACCATGAGACACATACAGAAGTATTAATATTAACATATTACAGTACAACATAGATGGCCTCACAAACAAAATCATGCAGCTTAGGGAATTCGTACACAAACAAAACATTCACATAGCACTTATACAAGAAACAAAACTAAAACGCACACACAAAACACCCACCATCCCTGACTTCACGGCGATCCGTCAAGATCGTACTGGGGGTAACGGGGGTGGACTCATCACTTACATACGTAAAAGCATTAGCTACACTGATGCTACCCAAAACATTACAAACACAATCCAAGCAGATAACACGATCAACATTTACATCCCACCAGATAGTTCACCTCAGGTGCCAGCCAATTACAATCCACAGTTACACAATCTGGCCTCTCTCACTAATGTCATCTTAGGAGGAGACTTCACGCCAAAGACACTAGTTGGTACCTGCACAACCAAAGCAACACCAGAGGCGCCAACATAGCCACACAACTAAACAGCCTCTTCATTCTTAACAATACAGAAGAAACATACACACATACCACATCAAGCAGGATACTAAACTCCTCCCCAGACATAACGTTCTGTTCCCCCTCACTAGCAACACATACACAATGGAGAACAGAAAAACAACTGTCATCAGACCACCTGCCCATCATCATTACAACACATTCTACACTCTGCCCCAACAGCCTTAGGCACACTTACAGAAATTACAAGAAAGCTGATTGGGAACAGTTCAAAATACAGACTGAGGAACAATTCACCACATTAAACAGCACACCCATCATAAACATCAATACAACACTCAAGACATTTAATCAGATCATCAATAATGCAAACAAATACATACCGAAGGGCAACATTAGGAAATACAACCCAAATTACACTAGAGAAATATCCCACCTCATAAGGCAACGTAACAACCTCAAATATAACACACAAACCCCACACACAGAAGGCATAAAACAGCAGATACAACAGCTCAACACAGAAATAAACAACAAACTCAAACAAAAACAAACAGAAATATTCAGGGAATTCATAACAACATTAAACCACTCCACAGACACATCCAGGCTATACAAGACTATAAACGGCATTACCCACTCTAACAGCGGCATTCACACCTCACACGCGGCTATCTGTCGCAGCCAAAATAATATCCCAACATATACACAACAAGCTAACATTCTAGTTAATCACTACGCAAAGATAAGTCACTTAAACAGAGACAACAACCAGAAACATGCAGACAGACAAACAGCCAGACACAAGAAAACCTACAGACTCGACACAACCATTACACCCTTCAATACAGACCAGACCACCAAGATCATCAAAAACATTAAGAATTCGAAGGCTACTGGACCAGACAACATATTTAACATACACCTTAAACACTTGGGCCCACAAGGAATACTAGCTCTCACAAATATCAGCACATATTCATACCAACACTGTATTATTCCTGACATATGGAAACAAGGTAAAATTATTACACTACTCAAACCAAACAAAAATCCAACAGAACCAGCTTCCTATAGACCCATTACTTTACTATGCACACCTTCCAAAGTAACAGAAAGACTAATCTTACAAATCACCAACCCACACATTCCACTATCGCCAACTCAACATGGATTCAGACCTCACCACTCAACCACGACATTACTCACTAACCTCACGCAGCACATCATGGATGGCATCAACTCCAGACGACCAGCTCAACGTACACTATTAGCAACAATAGACACTAGTAAAGCATTTGATGCTATCCCACGCTTCCCTCTCATAAACAAAATACTCAACACAAACCTGCACAATAACACCAAAAGGTGGCTGAGCAACTATCTTTCAGGAAGATACTCACATGTCACATTTAATGGCAAGTCATCCAAAAACAAGCTTTTTCCGAACGGGGTCACTCAAGGCTCTGTTCTCTCACCAACACTCTTCAACTTATACATGCATGACATTCCAACACCCATAGATAACAAGCTTACCTTATCATCATATGCAGATGACATCACTCTAACATCCACCCACAACAACATCGACACCGCTACAAATAACCTACAAACATACATAAACAGTATACAAGACTGGCTCACACACAATAGACTCAAAGTAGCGCCCACAAAATCAACCATCACCTTGCTTACAAGCAACACAAAAGAACACCAGGTAATTCCACAACTTACACTAAACAACATCAACATTCCAAACAATCACAGGACCAAAATACTTAGGGTCACATACAACACATCATTATCTTTTGCAAACCACATTCAGGATTTTAAAAACAAATGTACGTCAAGACTTAACACGTTTAGGGTACTAACAGGCACAAACTTTGGACACCAGCAGGAAACAACATCACTCATATACAAACAATATATTCGCTCAGTTATGACTATGCTAGCCCATGTTGGGCACCCATTATCTCAAACACACACATAAACACCTTACAGACAATACAAAACAACGCACCTCGTATCATTACAGGATGCACTCAAACAACACCAATAGAACACCTGCACACAGAAACAAAAATACTGAAAGTTAGGGAACATTTAGACATGAGGGAAACACAATTCATGGCAGCAGCGACAACTAACCCACAACACCCTTGCCACTACATGTACAATCACGCACCGACACCTCGCACCATTAAGGTAACACCAGAGAGACATTATAACCAAATACTCCATTCCATACCACGCCCCACAGACATCACACAGTACAGAAAACACATACACACACACCTAACCCACAAAGCACTGACACGACTCGGTCCGAATGCGGTCCTAGGTGCGAAGCCGCCACCCATTAACAGGTCAGAGATCAGCCTGAGCAGATCGGATCGAGTTAACTTAGTACGATTCCGATGTGGACATCACCCCAACTTACTAACATATAAACACAGACTAGACAACTCCATAGACGACACCTGCCACCTGTGTCAGGACACACCACAAACAATTGAACACATTGTGACAGACTGTACCGCTCTAGCACAACAACGAACACAACACAACATCACTAGTGCGCTGAACCTCTGGTCCACTCCGAAGAGGGCGATCGGTTACCTGCGTGCCGCCGGCATGCTCGATCAGGGTGGGCTGATCGGCTAAACAACAACAATAACAACATTAAATTCATCAAGATATGTATACATTTCTTTCATTAATAAAAATCATGAAATTTGTTTTATTGGTATTTAAGAAGAGTTTATAGGTGGTCAACCATTTCATTACAGTGATAAATTCTGAATTAAATATATTCTTAGTTGAATTAACATCTTTGCAAGAAAAAGACACAATTGTGTCATCTGCAAACATTATAAAGTTAAGTATATCAGATGAACGTGAAAGGTCATTTATATATAATAAAAATAAAAGTGGACCCAGAACTGAGCCCTGTGGCACACCATGTTTGGCAAGCGCTTTAGTTGAGCAAACCTTATTTATTAATACAAAATGATATCTATTACACAAATAACTTTTAAACCACTCACTGATTGCTCCTCTAAAGCCGTAACAATATAATTTATTAAGTAGAATATTATGGTCTATTACATTAAACGCCTTACTGAAGTCAATAAATATTGATATCATTGTCTTCGTTTTCTTTAGCTATATTTGCACTTTCCATAAGATTTAAAATAGCCATTTCCGTTGTTTTATTATTACGGAAGCCATATTGATTTGGAGATAATAAACTGTAGAATTCTAAATATCGCTGCATTCTACTTTTTACAAGTTTTTCAAAAACTTTGCTGAACACAGATAATGAACACACCGGCCTGTAATTTGTTGCTAGTGTAGGATCACCCCCCTTTAAAAAGGAGTGTTATACAACCAGTGTTATACAACAAGTTAGTTCATATTCAGGAACGTGTTTGGTCCACTACGATTGGTGCATACTGAATACAATGCTTTTATATTCATATTTCGTCATTTTTTCTACATCTTACAAACGAGATATATAATGATAATAATAATCAGTCACGAGGGCTAGAAACTGACACAATGCTCAGGTCGACTAATGTTGCCCATTGTGCTGATTCCTCTATTATCATTGCTATTATTATTGTTATTATTATTATTATTATTATTATTAGTGATAAAAACAAGCAATTAACGAAATCACTTCAAAATCTGCGTTCGTAGCACATAAACGCATCTATAATTTAAGGATTCTTAACTTACTTAGATTTGTCTTGGAGATACATCCTCATTACAGAAAACGTTAAAAAAAACTTATACAGAAATTGAGAACGGGTTGACAGTCGCTGAAATACAAATAAAATGTGATAATGTTTAGCTATACCGTTTTGTTGGTCTGCAGACATTCAATGCATTGATAATTATATTTCGATTACATAATGTTATAACTAGGGCGGTCAAAAGTCAATAAAGTCAAATTGTTTCCTATGGGGCACTTTTCGCTGAAACGACTGAAAATGCAATAAAAACACCTGTAGGGGATATTACCAAAGTTAATAGGTCAACAAAAGTCAACTTTTACCTGTTAGGTCAAAAAATAGCAATGAGGTAAATAAAGTCAATTTTTGGAATAAATAATTAAAATAACTAAAATTGGCATCTTTTATCAAACCTTGGCGAAGATATGTGTTCAGTCAAACAATACATTGAAACAAGACTCAAGACAAATGGTATTTGTGAAATAATTAACCTCAGTAGACCTGAAATCTCACCAACAGTTTATGGTCAGCTTTTGCAATGTCAACCAACAACTGCCGCTGTAGAGAGATCTTTCTCCATGCTTAATAAATTATTAAGATAAGGATCGCAATTTTTTGCCAGAAAATGTCGGCAAATACTTCATAATTTACCACAATCGGTCAACTGATGTAGAAGAGCAAGAATAAGTAATTAAAGTATCGTTTTTATTATTGAAAGTAAAGGAAACTTTATAAGTCAATTTTTTCAATTCGTAAGGTCAACTTTCTTAATTTTTTCGGTCAACTTTTGACTGCCCTAGTTATAACAAAAAACTTGTTTTCCTTTTGAACATTTAATGCAAATTTTGTTTTTAATTTTTTTATATTATAAATGCACACATCAATGCATCCATACAGATTTTCAGTGTCTATATAAAAGTAAACTTCTGAACCCATTTTATATTTTTAAGAGTAAGAACGGTTTTATTTTTTTTAATTACCGTAAAAAACTATAATATAACATGCAATAATGGCGAGTATCATTGTTAAATTTATATTACATACGTGATTTGTGGTTGCTGCAACCCCACAAACAGAGCTTAACCA
This sequence comes from Bathynomus jamesi, assembly GCA_023014485.1. Taxonomy (NCBI): domain Eukaryota; kingdom Metazoa; phylum Arthropoda; class Malacostraca; order Isopoda; family Cirolanidae; genus Bathynomus; species Bathynomus jamesi. The sequence goes on along the minus strand of JAJOZX010000096.1, from coordinate 1,075,357 downwards.
GAAGAACATATAAAATAACCCTTACCCAAACGTGTCATACGCAAAAAAGCATCTTTGTGTACACCACACACACACACACAACACACACACACACACACGTATCACATGTTTTTCATCTAAAGCAAAATAATAAAGTTATTATTATGTTATAAAGTTTCTCACATGCAGCTGTACTGTTCGGAATTTATGGATAAAATTTTTATCATAATTATTCTCGGTGTCGTTCGAGTCATTTTTATGTATGTTCGATCTCGCTTTATAGCTTTTTTGATTGCTTTGCCTCCTCAGGCTCCGGAGAAGCTCTTCCACTCGCCAATTTTACGATATCTACATTTCTCTGTACAGATATCTTCACTGACGCATTTTCGCTTCTTCTATATATATATATAATTCAATTCTCAAAAGCAACACAGTTAGAGATATAGATTAGAAAATGATATGAAGAAATGTCCACCTAAACTTTTATGCCCTCATTTGCCATCCAAATTACGTCTTTGAAGCACGCCAAGCATTGCAGATTGTATGAATAGCAGCGAAGCAAAATACAATAGTGACCAGTTTATTAATTATTCCTGTATTTAGTATTTACTCATAAGGTAAAACTGTTCCTTACAGTTTGGTATCAATACTCGCAGTTAAACTTTCGGAAAGTTTGACCAGAATCCCTTTAAAAGCAAATTTTTGGGTGTCTGGATGAACCGGCAGTTTAAAACAGGGTCAGGAAGATTCCGATTTCGAGGAGGAACCAAGTTACTATCGGCAAGTTTTGCCAGCATCCATATCGGAGTGAGTAACACCGCTTCCGGTACTTGTAGGTTATCTCCCCCAACCCCACGCTTGATTTGTCATCGTGGCAAATAGCACGCACGCAGAACACTCAAACGAGCATTTCGTTCTAGAATGTTTGATGCACATTGGTTGTTGATTTGTTATACAATTTACATTAACTTTGGATCACCTGAAGATCAGGGTCCCCAGCCTTCTTTAGTTAGCCTTATAACGCTAACTAACAAAAATATCACGACCTAACCAACCAATCGTTAGGTCAACTGTACGCCCTTGATGATTGGTTAGGTTAGGTCGTGATATTTTCGTTAGTTAGCCTTATAAAGCTAACTTAAAAAGGCTGGGGGCCCTGATCTTCAGGTGATCCTTAACTTTATAATGGCGATCCTTCAGAATCCGGCCATAAATAGTTTAAAAATAAATCGTATCAATAATTATTACATGAGCCAAATTATATATTAATAGTATCTATTTCAGTAGATATTACCAATCCTTTGCACAATTTAATTATTGCTTTTTCAGCCAGAATGAATTTACTGCGACTTCATGCTATTTTCCACGATGACAAATCAAGCGTGGGGGGGGGGAGATAACCTACAAGTACCCCGCTTCCTTATAAGCAAGTGAAGACACTAAGGACTGATGGTCGAATCGCGATGGTGCTGGTAATAATAATACCAAGGTTAGAGCCATGGGACACATTAACTGGGCTGAGCTCTATGCCAGTTTCTGGCCTTCCTGACTGAGTATTATCATCAGTGTTGTCTAACCATTTATCTAACCATTTATCTATCTCTCATTTCATTATTCACACGTATGTATACAAGAATGAATCATGATTATATCTTAGCTATGTAAATTATATATATATATATATATATATAATATATAATATATAGTGATGTAGCGGATGTCATTTTTTTCACATCCGCGGATGCGGATGAGGATGTTTGATTTCAACATCCGCGGATGCGGATGCGGATGTCTACATTTCGTTATTTTTTAGGATATATTCGAGATTTGTTGTGTTTAACGTATATAATAAGTTATTATATAGAGAGAGCTGTAGCTATAATGTAGTATAATTGATTAATTGTACAATAATTGCTGTACTTTTCCCTGAACATATAAAATAATAGCAAGCATCTAACTAATATAGAAATCAATTAGTGAATTCGTCTGCAAATAAATTCGTTATATTTTGTTGAGTTTCAGCCACAATTAGAAACCATAATTGTGTTACCCGACCTCTTTCCCCAACCTCCACCCTTATAGAAAGAGATCTTTAATTAGCTTGATAACTATTTATATTAAGTTTAAAGTTTTATTAGGCATATTTATAAATGAGTAATGAAAATAAAGTAAACTAAGATGTTCATCGTTTAATATTCAAACTTAATTATAGGAAGGTTATGCTTAAGGAACATTAATTTTTCTGCCTTTTCTGCTGCCAGTCTGTTTCTCTTTTCATCATATATTAATCCAGCACTGCTAAATAATCTCTCGCTTGGTACGCTTGTTGGAGGACGTGCTAAATGTTTCCTTGCAAGTTTACTCAGTATGGATAGATATTCTGCGTATTTTCCACTAATAGGATTGTCACATGCAGCCAGGCGTTTTTCTTGGTGATAGCTCTCGATCATTTTTACTACATCTTTTGACATCGCGTAGGTCTCGTCATCGCTGCTTGACTCAAGAAACTGAGAGAGAGATTCTGTGATAGATTTGCTTGTTGAAGGTGTTGGTTCTGTCACTGAAACTTTTATTCTTTTGGTGGGTGGCAAAAGCGACAGATTCAAGAGATTGAAGCTCTTCAACTGCTTTGCCAAGTGATGATTTAACTCGTTCTAATGTACTAGGTGAAAATAACTTAGCTTTGTAACGTGGATCTAAGTAGGTTGCAAGAGAGTAACTTCATACAAGAACAGCCTCTCGTGTTGTCGCTTGCATCACTTTTGCGCACAATGAACTAGTTCTATTATTATAGTAGAATTTGATAATTTCCGCTTATTAATGACGTTTTATCTCAACGGTCCACATCCGCACGACATCCGCAGTCCAAAGTGCGGATGCGGATGCGAGAAAATGTGCGGATGTTCCGCGGATGCGGATGCAGATGTGACCTACATCACTAATATATATATATATATATATATATATATATATATATATATATATATATGATGAATAAAACCACGAAGGAAAAAGAAACACAAAGGGGTGCTCAAGCGCTTTCGTCTAATGACATCCTCAGGAACACTGGAGTGAAAGGACAGATCAAGGCAATATATAGGTTACAAAAAATAACATACATACATACATATTCACATATATATACATATATATATATATATATATATATACATATATACATATATATAGTAAGCATAATATATATATATATATATATGATTATATATATATATATATATATGTATGTATGTATATTTATGGTTTTTTTTTTTTTTTTATTTGCCTGTTTATTTCTTTATGATTATTTAGGCTGTGACATATATATCACTAAGGCACTATTTTGTAATTAATTTTTCTCAATTTATATTTATATTTATTTTTATTTCTTTATTTTTCTGTGACCATATAAATGTTGGCTCCTCCCACAATTTTTTTCTATGCTTACTATATATATGTATATGTATATATATATATATATATATATATATATGTATATATATGTGAATATGTATGTATGTATGTTTATTTTTGTAACCTATATATTGCCTTGATCTGTCCTTTCACTCCAGTGTTCCTGAGGATGTCATTAGACGAAAGCGCTTGAGCACCCCTTTGTGTTTCTTTTTTCCTTCGTGGTTTTATTCATCATAAATACTTTTCACGTGTCACTTTCGTGAAATAATTTTTCATATATATATATATATATATATATATATATATATATATATATAAACTCAAGAACAGGACAAGCAGACAGTAGTTACAGGCTAACAAATACCCTAAGAAAAAAGGAAGACAAGCAAATGAAAAATGAAAAATACTGAAAATTCTCATACCATAGTAACAGTTACAAACGTGCAAACTTTTATACGTCGAACATGGAACCGTTTAGAAACTAGAGAGAATATCAAATCGGAAATCCATTGATCTCCATCATCACATGTCCAAACTATTTACTTTCTTTATTAGTTAATAACTAAAAGTCATCTCTCAAGCAGGTATGAATGACAATTTAAAGCATGTTCTCGTACAGCTGCAGAAAGAAGCTCACCCCACACGTATTTTAAATCTACAGAAAAATAGCGACTTTTAAAATTGAGAAAACCATTTTAATCCATCGAAAGTAAAGTTTAAATAAATAAAGGACTAATTACAATGAATGTCGCTGCATTTTACACCCAATTTTTTTATTATTGGTGAGGTTATTCTTCCAACCCATTACGAGTTTTTTCTGAATTTTGAAAATTTGAATGTTTCATAGATATTATTTTTTAGCCAAACTATTTTTACCACTGCATAAAATTAAAAAAAATCGTTCAAATAACAGTCATAAAATAAAATTTGAACTCATAAAATTAAATCGTAATCTAAACTCAACTAAATTAAACTAAAAGTTCAATGTTAAAATATTTTTCCAATGTAAATATAACGATACTCACTGCTTTTATTTCATATGTAAACGAAAGTTACAAGCTAAAATTCAATAAAAACGGAATCAATAAAAATAGCCATCATTATATATATATATATATATTATATATATATATATATATATATATATATATATATATATATATATACAGGGTGGGCCGTAAGTTTCCATACATAGGAAAAATAAACATTTTTTTATGGACAACCATTTTTATTTATATAATATGCTCTACATGGTTGCCATTGTTTTGAAAACACATTTCAATACGTGTTCCCCACTGTTGATGAACACGCATTAGCACAGTTGACGTTATGCTTGTAATGGCGTTGGTGATACGTTCCTTTAGATGATTTATGTCTCGTATCTTTTCCTGATACACCATGGCCTTCAAGTGCCCCCAAAGATAGAAATCAAGGGGGGTGAGATCTGGAGATCTGGGAGGCCACTCCACAGGACCACGCCGACCAATCCAAGCATCCGGAAACTGCTGATCCAAATACCGACGCACGTGAAGACCATAATGAGGTGGAGCTCCATCTTGCTGGAAGTAAACTGGGAAGTTACCTTCCTCGTTTAGCAGGGATGGGAAAATCTCTTCTTGCAACATGTTAAGATACCTTTCGGCATTAAGATTTCCACTGACAAAAATTGGTCCAATAATTCTGTCACCCCATATCCCGGCCCACACCATCACTTTACCGGCACCTTGCATCTTCGTCGGACTCAGCCAGTTAGGGTTAGCATTACTCCAGTAACGTATGTTTTGCCGATTAACCTCTCCATTGACGTAAAAATTTGCTTCATCAGTAAACAAGATCTTAGTTGAAAAGTTTGCATCCTCGTTCACTTTGGTTAATGCCCATTCACAGAATTCCATCCGTCTATCCGGGTCGTCTTCACTCAAATGCTGTGCCATATGCAATTTGTATGGATGCCATTTGTTTGCTTTCAAAATGCGCCTGATACTCGATCTGCTGACACCACTTTCTGCAGACAACCGTCGTGTACTTTTTCTGGGACTCCGTGTAAGCGCTGTAAGTATCGTAGCTGTTGTGTCTTCATCGGTGGCTGTACGTCTTGGACCACTTCGCGGTTGATCTGCAACATTTCCAGTTTTCTGAAACTTGTTAATAAGTTTTGCCACAGTGTCGTGTGTGATGTTCGTTCCATGTTGTCTGTTAAAGTTCATTGCAACCATGCGACTGCTTCCCGACCCAGCCATCAGTATGATTTCAATTCGTTGCTCTTTCGTCAAACGCATATTCTTAGGGTATCTGAAACATAAAAACAAACGTTTAATTTTTCCTATGTATGGAAACTTACGGCCCACCCTGTATATATATATATATATATATATATATATATATATATATATATATATATATATATATATATATAAGGCCATACCGCGAGGAAAACACAACTTCTCGTCCGATCAGCGAAGTTAAGCAGTGCTGGGTCTGGTAACTACTTAAAAGTGAGAAAGCGTGGGAACATCAGGTGTTGTTCGCTTTTAATTTAGAAAGAGCGAACACATGTCGACCCTAAACAGTTGTTGAAACCCAACCAAAATATATATATATATATATAGAGAGAGAGAGAGAGAGAGAAGAGAGACAGACAGACAGACAGACAGACAGAGGGCACGCAATAAATTTTAAGTGTTCAGCTTTTCTCTTCCAGACTAACTTAAGGATTTATATTAACTAAGCGAAAGAAATTAAAATCATAAAATGAAGAAAAATGAGATTTCTCTTCAGCAAAACTGAACTTATTACGCCTATAAAGGCAGGCAGAAACTTCTCTCACGGCGAAGAAGATTTCAGTTTATGACATCCGCAGAACTTATCGTCAGAATTTGGAAATTCCTGTGTGTGTGTGTGTGTGTGTGTGTGTGTGTGTGTGTGTGATAGTTCATAGATGTACAGAGGTCATCTGTGGGGGGGAGGTAGTAACTATGGGGCCTCGGAACATTAAAAAAAGTTTTATGTAAAAAAATTAAAAATATTTTTACTGTTGGAAGAGACATACGTTAGTTGTGATTAGGTTTAGTTACTTCATATACAGGAACATATTTGGTCCACTACGAATGGTGCATACTGAATACAATGCTATTATGTTCATATTTCATAATTTTTTCTACATCTTATAAACGGGATAGACAATTATAATAATAATCAGTCACGAGGGCCAAAAACTGACACAGTGCTCAGGTCAACTAATGTTGCCCATTGCGCTAACTCCTCTATTATTATTGTCAGCACTATCGGAAGTCGAACCTACGACATCAGCGTCTTCACTTCGCTTATAGGGAAATGGTGTTACCCACTCAGCTACTACAGACGCTCACAAAACGAAGGATATAGTGAAATAAAATGTATAACTGTCTTACCAAAATTGTATAATGCATTGCAACACTGGTATTGAAACAATAAATTCTCGCATTGTATTTTAAAGAGGAACGGAGCACGGAATAAAAAGGAATAAAAATGAGAATTTTGTCTCAATTTCGAAGATAATCGTCGATAAAAGGGAAGAGAATCGAAGGCTAAAGGCCATTCCGATCGAAAAAACAAGAATAAATGATACATAAACACTTGAATAATATATTCATACTCAACTATAAAGAATCAAATACAGAAAGAAAAACAGGAAGAATAATATATTTATATTCGGCTATAAAGAACCAAATACAGAAAGTAAAAGCAGGGAAAACAATGGGTTTTAGATGATACGTGGAACATTTACGTGAAAAGTGCGCGAAAAGAACACTAAATAATATTAAAAAAAGGAATAAATTGCGAAGTAAATCAAATATCTCAACATTTTGTTCGAGTTTCATAAACTGACGTAATTACAGTATTTGGAAGAGCGACAGAATTTTACGATACTGTATTTATTGTACATACAGAGAGATTCCGTTTACAGTTCTATACAGCGTTCCTAATGTGTGTAAAAGAAATACAGAGAAAGGGTTTAACATGTCGTAAAACGCATTAATACTTAAAAAGGTCACGATCGAACCACCAACACACAGATAGTATACTCATGCAGTGAGTTTTATATATATATATATATATATATATATTAAAACAATCCACAGGAAAAATAAAAAACAGTTTTTGGGGGGTTGTTTTGATATAATCATTAGCTCACGTGACTTTTGTGAATTTTTTCCAGCAAAATATATACATATATATATATATATATATATATATATATATACTTCGTAAATTATGCAGCTCAGCTCTATGCCAGAACTTTTTAGTTCCAAATTGTCATTTTAATGGTGATGCTTAATCTTAGTTTGGAACGTTTTTGGGCCGTAATAACTTGGTTACAACTTGTTATTGCTCTTGTTTGCCAGGTTTGCAATTTTATTTATTTATTTATTTATTTTCAGAAAATGTAAGTAAAAGGGAGAAGCGCAGGAAGGAAAATGTATATATAAATTTTTGTGCAACATATATTCTGTTTTCTATTTGGCTTGAAGTCGTTTGAAAACAGGTTCTGTTTTGTTTTTTTCAACACGTTACGCGACAGTAACATTTGAAAGAAAAGCACGAATTTAGTGTAAAGACCGGTAGTGAACTCTGATTTATAATTAATGTTAATGTAAGTTTTGAAAGTGTACTGAGTTTAGCAAATATCATCGATTTTGTACTGTCCATATTGTTTTACCGATTTCACATCTCCACTTTGCATAATCTTTTTATAATATACTATTCTAATGTTAAAATGCACACTGTAACCAGTAAAGTTTCATATTTTATGAATATTTTAGACCGTTTTCTTCCTAATTATGTGTCAAAATACGTTAAGGAAAGGTTCCTCTCGAAATTAGGTTCCAAATTGAGGACCTCATAGACACTAATCAGGAACTTACTGGCTCTCTTTTTTGACCCTATATACCAAACAACTATGCCAAAAAGGGAAACCAATACGATCAATTCTAAGAACAGTTTATTACTTGGAACGTTAAAGCTGCAAAAAGCCAATTTAGGTATTTCGATTTGAAGGTTTTACGAACTTTTCTGTTTACAGGCCTTTAATCCATCTTAAAATGTCCTTCACCATTCTTATGAGAATTGTGAGGCTATACTGATGTTGGTACATCACGTACTTTTTTAAACACCGATGTCTTCTCAACACCGTTTAGTGACAATTGAAACGAGATATGCTGTAAATCTCTCCATCTACTGCAGATCACCCGATTAGCCAGTTTTGGTTTTAAAATGCGTTATATTATTTGCAAAAGTAAACTGTAGGTGAGCCACTTCCCCAAGTTATTAAGTAAAGCAGTTAAATAACCCAGAAGTGCACTAAATTCAGTCGTTCAATAAAATCATTTTCGCTTTATATAACGCTCTATTTATAAGAACACACGCCGGTAAGCCAAACTCCAAAATACATTGAAAATTTTATACTCCCAGGATTGTGGACTGCCCCTTCTTTTGGAGTGCCATTTTTTTTTTTGCAACACATGGAACGAAAACCAGTATGTTTACACGTCCCTGTAAGCGTTCCTTTTGAAGACCTTAAAATTTTACCTGTAGGAAGTAGATTTAATAATTTAGATATCTAACAATTGAAATGTTCCGTTCATCTTGATTTATATTGTAAATCTAATAGAAGAGACACTGATTAAACTTATACAAAACATTATTTGAGTGTAAGTTAATTGGAACCCTCCCAAAACATCTACGTACCCTAACCATATAATAATGACTGGTCAAAAACATTGGATGGATATTTCTTTACATGTAGTTCATTGAAAATGCTGCTCAAGGTTGATAAAACCATTAAGTCCATATGGGCAAAACTTGTTGTTTACGAAAAGTGTTTACTTTGCGTTATGTTACTTCATGAGAGTTTGAACGACGGTTCAGGATCGATCTACGGTCGACCCCCATGCAGCAACCCGCCTCATTTGCGGGATTTGGTGAAGGATGGAATTGCTTCCCGATCTCCTCCTGCCCTCGTAGCCAGCCACGCATGGTTGGTCAGGGACTTTGCACAGGAATCTCTCCAGCTGGTTCTTCAAGTTATTCAGATCGGTGTGCTGGAGGTTTCTCACTTCTTTTGGTAAGGCATTAAAAAGCTTTGGACCTCGTATTCTGAGGGTATTTTTCATCCTCGTTTTATGGCCTCCTGTCCCACCGCAGTTGGGACAGAAAATCTGCCTCTTCTCTCATTTAAGTTTGTTTCTATTTCATTGCTAAGGTTAGGGACAAAAACCTCGAGTATTTTCCATATGTATATTACTGTGAACTGCTCGAGTCTTCTTTCCAGAGAGTAGACTTTCGGGGATTGTAGTCGAGACTAGTAGTCTTCACCTTTCGTTTCCTCTATCATAGACGTAAAAGTCCATTGTATAGCTTCAATGTCCGCAATGACTTGTTTTCTGTATGGGCTTGTGAGTACTAAGCAATACTCAGTTATCGGTAGGACTAGACTCTTCCATATTTTGAGCATGATGTTTGCTTTTCTGTCGCGGAAGCTCCTCCAGATGATTCTCATTATTTTTCTAGCCGTTGTAATTTTTATGTTGTAGTGCTCTCTGAATTCTGCATCCGACAACATTATTACTCCAAGATCCCTGACTTGTGAATTCGATGTTATCTGTTTGGCTTGCAGAGTTTTGTACCTTTTATTCTGTAGCACCTTGTTAATACCATATCTTAGAAGTTGGAATTTTCATTCGTTGAACTTCATATTGTTGTCTTCTACCCACTTGAATAATGTTTCAATGTCGTTTTGTACTTTATCTATGTCACCTTCGTTCAATATTTCCTTGCATATCTTTGTGTCATCTGCGAAACATGATTCAATACTGTTATTAACCCATTAATATCTGCATCAATATCTGCAATCATTATTATGAACAGTAAGGGATCTAATACTGTACCTTGAGGAATAGAGCTCACGACTTCCGAGACTTCCGATTTAACTCCATTTACTGCCACTCTTTGAATTCTTTGAGTCAGAAAATTAAATATCCATCTTTCTAGCTTTCCAGTGATTCCTCTATTCTTAAGTTTGCGTGCTATAATTCCATGGTCACAGTTATCGAAGTTCTTTTCTTGTAGGTAGTAAATAGTTTTGCCTCTAATTACGCGTTCAAAGCACTTTATAAGGTGGGAGGTGAGAGCTACTGGCCAATAATTCTTGGGCATTGCTCTGTTACCACCTTTAAATAGGGGACAACGTTCGCGTTCTTTAATGGAAGTGGAATTTGTCCTGTGTCGTTTTCTTTTTTCTTTTTTGTCTCTCCGGAGCACGTTTCAGCAATATAGGTTTAGTTTCAGTTTCCATAATACATTGTATTTCTTTTGGAGTCTTCTCGTGAAGTTGCAATTCCCAATTTACTTTCTTTAAATCTTTACTTACACTTTCCCAGTTTACTTTCTTTGAATTTATATTTAAACCTTCAAATACAGGGTGTTTCAGGTCGACTCTAAAAATATGGAAAAGAAACACTTCATATTAGTTACAAAATTACTATGACAAACTTCAAATACCAAATAGCCTACAAACTACAAATTGGCGGAATTTGTAGTTTGCATTTGGTATTTGAAGTTCGTCATAGTAATTCTGTAACTAATATGAAGTCTTTCTTTTCCATATTTCTAGGGTCGATCTGAAACACCCTGTATTCCTTCTGACTCTCTGGGATGCGGACCTCTGGGTGCTAACTTCAACTGCATATCGATTAGGTTATGGTCGGAGAAATTGTTGGGTGTTACCTTTTTATTTATCAACATCTCATTGTTATTTGTCAAAATTAAATCCAAAACGTTCTCTTTTCTAGTAGCTTCAGATATTTTCTGGGTAGGGGCATAATGTTCCATAACATCTAATAGCATTATGGATTGGGTTCTATCATCTTTTGCAATGTTACCATGAAACTTCTCAACATATATAACTGGTTATTATAGCTAATTCATGAAGAGGATGGACAGAGTTTAATAAGAGTGGCAAACGTTTCAATGAGCGCTGGCAAAGAAGCCTCAGAGATGTCGAGATAATGCTATAAAAGTTTGGTAAAGTGTTCAGTTGTTACATCAGTGCAGAAGAAAACTCATAAAATCTTATATACCGAGATTTCATTTAAAGCGAATAAATTATTTATTTTATTGACAATACATAAAGAATTTAGTAAATGTATATCCGATATATTGCCAACAAGTGTTTAAAAAATTTATATGGCCATTTTGCAAAATCCTTACACAATTAATGCTCAGAATAATTCCAACATAAGAATCTCACCCTTATGAACTACTGTACAGTCAACCAATAAAAATAATTTTAAATAATGCTTTGAAACTATGCTAGTAACCACAGTCCAACAATGTTCTCGCCTGGCACGCGAGTAATGAAAGCCTCCCTTGGACTGCGGTTGCCTGCGTAGTTTCAATTCATTGGCTAAGTCCCCGCATTTATTGCGGTTTTCTCTTGTTAATTTTAAATAAGTTCAGCGTGCGCACAATCCTAATATTTTGTGTGGTTTTATATTTTTATCGTTATTTTTTAACCAAACGAATTGGGTGGCTGCCCTTCAAAAGGCTTCTTCAAACAGGTTCCGTCTTGAAGTTACTTCAGTTGTTTTGTTTTTGTTCTTGCAATGTTTTGGGGAACTGACTATATTTACAAGTTTACATGTTTATACTATGTTTATATATGTACAGAGAGAGAGAGAGAGAGAGAGAGAGAGAGAGAGCTATATAAATCCAAACGTCCTGTTGTGGTATAATAAATTCCATGCATTATGAGCCTTTCTCCTCCTTACTAATTCTTAATGACCGCATACTTCTCCCGCGCTAATAACTCGTCTGGTGATTTTGGAGTATTTCTTTAGTGATTTTTTACAACGCTAAATTTAGTGAGTTTTCTTGGCTCTCAGAAGTTAGTGAGTCGGGTGTAAAAGGAGTTAAAAGTTACTCCTCCGTAATTACTACAGATCTGGCAACATTCGTACATTATTGCTTTTGTTAAAAGTTTCCTCTTTGTTCTTTATAATAATTTATTTGTTCATTACGTTCTGGCAAATGGGTAAACGTATTTCACAGAGAGAAAATACAGATTTGTTGAACAGAATAACAAGGCGTGTGTTTTTGCTTCACAGCAAAGTAGACGCAGTTGATTAAAGTAAATAGGGATGAAATTAAATAAAAATATACACATTAGATGAGTGTGCTTTGTCATATAATTTTCACGTACAGCCTACGTTACAGTCAATTTGTGAAACCAGTCATTATTTCACGTAATATCCGTGACCCTTAATCACTCCATGAAGGTTAGGTTAGTTAATTAAGGATCATAGGCGCTGCGGTAAATGCCCTGAAACTTTGAGGCATTACGTGAAATAACTGGTTTTGCACAGTGACTGTAACATGTACGAGTGTGTATATATATATATATATATATATGAAAATTATTTCACGAAAGTAACACGTGAAAAATATTTATGATGAATAAAACCACGAAGGAAAGGAAACACAAAATGGTGCTCAAGCGCTTTCGTCTAATGACATCCTCAAGAACACTGAAGTACATAAAAAGGTTACAGCCTATATATAGGTTACAGAAAGAAAAAAAAGAAAAAATAAATAACATACATACACACACACACATATATATATATATATATACATATCTATATATACAAATACATACATACATACATACATACATATATATACAATAAACAGAGAAGTAAAAATAAAAAATTAAAAATTAAAACCTTAAAGGATTACCAGTGAGGCGTACAGATTTGTAAGGAAAAATATCGATTTTTAGCACAAGATCAAATGGATTATAAAAATACAAATTTATACTGGAACTCTGCCCGGGTTTTAACACACTGCTGCCTATGGTCAGGTTTCGATATATATATAAAAAAAAAAAAAAAAATGCAAATTAAAAGTTAATAAAGTAGAAGACAAGTTTACCAAAGATTTAATGTTTTACCCTTCTTATCTAAATCTGTTTTAAAGGAATTCAAAATAACAGGATCGAGTTGAAAAAGACCTTTGCTTATGTTGAAGTTATTTGAAAGTTGGATAATGGCAGACTCAAGAATATTTCTATTAACAATGTTGCTTGAATGGAATAAAACTGAGCATTATTCCAATCAATACAGTGGGCTAACTCTGACAAATGGACAAAAGGGCACTGGACAACTGTCCTGTTCTAACGGAATATTGATGCTGTTTTATACGTGTGTGCAAATCCTTTCCCGTCTGACCTATGTAAAAGGAATCACATTGTTTACAACCAATTTTATAGATAATGCCTGAATTATTGGTAGGGCTATTTTTTACTATGATATTTTCACAATATTGTTATATGAAAATACTACATTAATATCCAAAAGTTTAAGTACATTAGCAATGCCTAAAAAGCCAGGGAAAAATGGAAGTACTAAAATATTTTTTGACAAAGTACGAGTGTTAATATTGACACGATAGAAAGTTCGTTTTGCCTTGTTGAGACAAGATTCCATAAACGCAGATGGATAACACAAATCACTTCCAATACCGTTGATTTTTTCCAATTCGGCATCGATGTATTCCGGACTGGCGATCCTAAGGGCGCGGAGAAACATTGATGAAAATATGGCCTTCTTAGTGGGGGTATCATGTCCCGAGTAAAAGTGTACGTAGGACAAATTGTTTGTCGTTTTCCGATAGATACTAAACTTAAAACCTGGGCTTTCCCTATGTACACGCACATCCAAAAATGGGATTGAATTGTCTTGCTCCACTTCTAAAGTAAACTTAATGGAGGGGACTTGATCATTTAACTGAAGGAGGAAGCTATCCAGGTCACGATTCATGGGCCAGATACACAAAATATCGTCGACGTACCGCAACCAAGGGATGCCAACCCCCAGGATTCTCGGAATATAGGTAATTTCGAAAAACTCCATATAAATATTGGAGAGGAGGGGCGATAAGGGGTTGCCCATAGCCATCCCAAAAACTTGTTGATAATACTCGTTATTGAAAGTGAATTTACAGTCTTTGATGCAAAGCTTAATGAGTTCCAAAACAATGTGTGAAGGTAGTGGCAGGTCATATTTTCATCAATGTTTCTCCGCGCCCTTAGGATCGCCAGTCCGGAATACATCGATGCCGAATTGGAAAAAATCAACGGTATTGGAAGTGATTTGTGTTATCCATCTGCGTTTATGGAATCTTGTCTCAACAAGGCAAAACGAACTTTCTATCGTGTCAATATTAACACTCGTACTTTGTCAAAAAATATTTTAGTACTTCCATTTTTCCCTGGCTTTTTAGGCATTGCTAATGTACTTAAACTTTTGGATATTAATGTAGTATTTTCATATAACAATATTGTGAAAAATATCATAGTAAAAAATAGCCCTACCAATAATTCAGGCATTATCTATAAAATTGGTTGTAAACAATGTGATTCCTTTTACATAGGTCAGACGGGAAAGGATTTGCACACACGTATAAAACAGCATCAATATTCCGTTAGAACAGGACAGTTGTCCAGTGCCCTTTTTGTCCATTTGTCAGAGTTAGCCCACTGTATTGATTGGAATAATGCTTCAGTTTTATTCCATTCAAGCAACATTGTTAATAGAAATATTCTTGAGTCTGCCATTATCCAACTTTCAAATAACTTCAACATAAGCAAAGGTCTTTTTCAACTCGATCCTGTTATTTTGAATTCCTTTAAAACAGATTTAGATAAGAAGGGTAAAACATTAAATCTTTGGTAAACTTGTCTTCTACTTTATTAACTTTTAATTTGCATTTTTTTTTTTTTTTTTTTTATATATCGAAACCTGACCATAGGCAGCAGTGTGTTAAAACCCGGGCAGAGTTCCAGTATAAATTTGTATTTTTATAATCCATTTGATCTTGTGCTAAAAATCGATATTTTCCTTACAAATCTGTACGCCTCACTGGTAATCCTTTAAGGTTTTAATTTTTTATTTTTTATTTTTACTTCTCTGTTTATTGTATATATATGTATGTATGTATGTATGTATGTATTTGTATATATAGATATGTATGTATATATATATATATATATATATATATATGTGTGTGTGTATGTATGTTATTTATTTTTTATTTTTTTTCTTTCTGTAACCTATATATAGGCTGTAACCTTTTTATGTACTTCAGTGTTCCTGAGGATGTCATTAGACGAAAGCGCTTGAGCGCCATTTTGTGTTTCCTTTCCTTCGTGGTTTTTTCATCATATATATATATATATATATATATATATATATATATATATCTTTTCATTGATGTTAAAATATTTATAAAAAGATTTTTCACGCCCTGTTTAACCGAATAATGGAGTTTCCAACTAACGATGGGGAGATGCAATAACAACACAAAATGTGTTGCCATTAACTTTCTTTAAATTTGCTTCGAAAGGGGAACAGATCAGCAATGTAGAGACTACTTTAAAAATTTTGATTTATCATTTCGTTAAATATTCGTTTCACGGGACTTCAAGTGTGCATTAAAAGATTTCCACGGCCGTTAATACTTAACGTTATTATACACACGTGGTTTCGATCCCAGGATGTTGCGACTGAGCCTTAATAATTCGATAATAAACTTCATCTAATAATTCGGTGCTACTGTAGTATGCGGTCTACCTACGATTCGGCGGTCTACCTTTTAATTACAGCTTCTTATCTTCTTATTACTTTATTATTAGGTTAATTGTACGCCCTTGACGATTGGTTAGGTTAAGTCGTGATATTTTCGTTAAAACTAACGAAAATATCACGACTTAACCTAACCAATCATCAAGGGCGTACTGTAGTATGCGGTCTACCGTTAAGTATGCGGTAGTAGTATGTTTAACTTCTTTAATAATTCCTTAATTGTGTAAATTAAATTATAATTCCTTTCAATTCATTTTCAATTCCTTTTAAATATTTTGAAAGGTAGACCGCATACTACAGTAGAAACTTAACGGTAGACCGCATACTACAGTAGCACCAATAATTCTCTTATTTATTCTGTGCCTAAAATCAGGCAGTAACATTGTTAATATGTTAATCTACAGGGTGTCCCGTAAGTCTGGACCCATAGGGAAAAATAATAAAATTACAAAATAGTCCAAAACTTTATTACATAATCTGTTCAAAGTGTCCGCCGTTGTGTCGCACACATAGTTGAAGACGCAATCTCCACTGCGACAGCACTTTCTGAAACACAGTCGCAGAAATTTCTTGACACGCCTCCACAATGCGTGCTTTAAGGTGGAAAATGTTCTGAAGTTTGACCTCGTACACTTTGGCTTTCAAGTGGCCCCACAAATAAAACTCCAGCGGAGTAAGATCATAATAAAAAAATAATAAAAATAATAATAAAAATAATAAAAAAATATATTATAAATAAATTTTTGGACTATTTTGTAATTTTATTATTTTTCCCTATGGGTCCAGACTTACGGGACACCCTGTATACAAACAGTTTATACGTTAGTCATTGTGTGAAACCAATCATTTCACGTAATGCCTAAAAATTTTAATCAATCTGTGAAACCAGTCATTTCATGTAATTACGCATTACCAACAATCTAACCTATAATGACCTAACCATACCAGGTTGATAAAATTATACTTTAAGGTTAGGCTAGTAGAACTTAATTACATGAAATGACTGGTTTTACAGACTGAATGTAACATATATTACAACTATTTAGTTAATAACATTATACAGATAAGTGTTCAAATGATGAAACAAATCAAACAAAAAGTTTATAAGAATTATTCATACAAATACTTTGTTAAATTGTAATTTAATCTTCAAAGAGTTCTTCATCCGCTATGATACATTTGTGGATTCTCTCCGTGAAACTCATCATTGTTCTTCTGAACATATCGAGTGGGATCCTTTTCGGTTGTTTAGCTATTCTGCGGCCAAGGGCATTCACATTTGGATAGATGAAACCAGGAGTGGAGAATTTGTCACGCAAATAAGCCCGAAGCCAGAAATCACATGGATCTGGCTGGCCACTCGATGGGACCTCGCCGCCCAACCCAGCTTCCTTCAAGGTTCGTATCCAGAATCTCATGGTAATAGTAATGTGGCGGCCTCCATCATGTTGATAGAGCCAATTCTTGTCAACGACATTAGTAAACTGTGGCAATACTTTGTCTCTCCATCCATCGTATCTTTCGATATGTCAAAGGAAACGAGTCCTCAATAACCAGTGCACGCCCAAACTGTTAGTGTAGCCGTTTTAACGGGCTTACTCAATCGTATTTTGGTATTTTTTTTCATCCAGTAGTGAACGTTGTGTTTGTTTCCTTTACTTGTTAAACCGAAGGCACATTCATTTGAAAAATTGATCTTTCGAACGAAATCTGGATAACTGTTGAACTTTTGTCTCATAGTTTCAGCAAACTGCAGCCGTCTATCAGAATCATCGTCGTATATGAGCTGCGAGTAAATGGCTTTATAATCGTGATATTTTTGCTCCTGAAAATTTCGAGATACCCAATTCCTGGGCGACTTTTTTCGTTCAAGTTGTTGGATGGACTTGAAAAGTGTCGAGGACATTTTGTTTGTTGTTGTCTCCTGTCGCCGTTACTGGCCTTCCGCTTTTTCGACAATATTTTACTAGGCTCTCTGTTTCCAAAAGTTTGAGCTTTCAGTATCGAAGAGTGGTTGCATTTGGTGGTGGTTTATTATATTTTTCTTGAAATAAACGCAAATTTTCTTCACAATTATTATAAAAAATAACCCACGATACAAGATACACTTTTTATTCATTACTGTATTCCGTCCTTACTGACATGGTGCTGACTTGGGCTAAGGCCTAGACCCTAGAGAGCCTTCCTGTTCCAGTCTAGGGTCATTCCTGGCCTTGTATAGTTGCTTTGAAAAGTATCGTATACACTGCAGCGATAGCATTGGAATTTATTTATTATTAGCAAATTAACAATTTATTTGTATGTGTAAAATCCTTAAAGACTTTTCTTCCACCCTCTACGAATCATTTATAATTGAAATTAATTTCAAAATCTGTTGGAACTTATGAGGCATCTACAATATAAACTTGACGTAATATTGGCTTACATTTTTGTAATATAATAAATACAAACTCCAAATATGAAGAAATATTTTTAGATTATCGGTCAGACGAAATAAAATCATTAAAGAAAATTATAGCCATTATAGGGGATCGAACGAGTAAAAAGTTGTTTTTTACGTTCTCTTTCCAAATACTTTTCTCCATTTTTGTACTCCGTTTTTTTTCTTCTTTAATTTAAAATCACATTTTGTCTTTTATAACTTTTCTTCCTTTCTTTCTTTATCATTTTCCGTTTTCATTTTATTTCAGTTTGATTCGTTTTCTTCAATTTTCATTTTATTTCGTTCACTTCTTTCATATATGATGAACCCATTTCGCGGATTTTGTCTCATTTCCTCTCCTTCATTCGTCTGTTTCGTTTCTTACTGTTTCTATTGCCCTTTCAGTTTTCTCTTTCTTTGTCTCTTTTAATTCTTTTTTCATCCTTCTCCATTATATCTTGCGACATCAGCAGGAAATTAGAGGAAAAAGAGTGTTCTGAAAGTCTATTACAAACTTGCATTACGTTCATCCTGTACATACACCTCGCAGGAAGCTCATATAATGAAACACAACAAAAATACTGTATAGTGTATACTTAACACATACTTACATATATCTACACGAATCCCTCTTTCATGCGCTGGTTTTAAATAAGGGAACTCGTGTATATATATATATATATATATATATATATAATATATATATATATCCCCGCAAGGGGGTTCTAAGCTCGTGCTCTTGAGTGCTCTTTGTGCTCGTTTGTACGTGCTTGTTCCTGGAGGTTTCACGTGCGCCCTCCCGGCCCTAGCACCCAAGGATGATGGGGCTCGACCCTGCAGTCCTTGTCATCCTTGGTCTTTTTCCACTTCGACTGTCCCCTCCACCCTTTCTTTTTCCTCTGTCTTTCCTCTCACTTTTTCTTTGTTTTTCCCGCTGAGATATGCCCTTTAAATAGAGGCGAATCGGTTCTTCCTAAAAAAAAAATATATATATATATATATATATATATATATATATACACGAGTTCCCTTATTTAAAACCAGCGCATGAAAGAGGGATTCGTGTAGATATATGTAAGTATGTGTTAAGTATACAGTATCGTTTTTCTTTTTCCTTGTGGATTTGCAGCATATATATATATATTATATACGCATAAAGAGAAGTAATTTTAAATAAGCTAAAAACCGTTCCCACAAAAACAAATATTGAAAATCGTTGATTAATCCTACTCGTACCTCGGTATCTTTTAATTATTCCTTAAAATTCAATGGAATTAAGATCTTCCGGAATTACCTTCGTATAAGCGTTCGCTTTGGATGCAACACAGCGTGAAATCTTGTGTCAAATAATTGAAATCGAAATGTAATCTTCGAATTCAAAGGCGGATGGCAAAACACAACAGGTTTGTGGATGACATAGAATCTAAGCTTTTTTCCTACGAATAGAACTAATCATTGTCCACTAAAGGTATTATACATACATACATACATGCATACATACGTGCATCACATATATATATATATATATATATATATATATATATATAATATATATATATATATATATATATATTATATTTATATATATATATACACACAGGATGTCCCATAAGTCTGGAACCATAGGGTAAAATAAGTAATTCATGTTTTTCCGTTTATGCAAGTGCCCATGATGTCTTTGAGTAAGGAAGAACGCATCCAGGTAATTCTGCTCGTAGGAAATCGGAGTCAGAGGGAGGTAGCTGAGGAATTTAAAAGATTGCATCCAGACCGCGCGCCGATAACACACAGCTGTGTCGGCAAACTTGTAGCAAAGTTCAGGGAAACGGGATCCATAGGAGATAAACCACGCAGTGGACCTCCGAGGACATCCACCGACGATGACACAGCCGCTACCATCCTCGCTCATTTCACAAACAGTCCCGAAAAGTCTCTTCGGCGTTTTTATTGGCGTTTTTATCATTTTGCCCTATGGTTCCAGACTTAGGGGACACCCTGTATATATATATATATATATGAAAATTATTTCACGAAAGTAACACGTGAAAAATATTTATGATGAATAAAACCACAAAGGAAAGGAAACACAGAATGGTGCTCAAGCGCTTTCTTCTAATGACATTCTCAGGAACACTGAAGTACATAAAGAGTTACAGCCTATATATAGGTTACAAAAAAAAAAATATATATATATATTATATACAATAAACGGAGAAATAAAAAAAAATTAAAGGATTGTGGGAGGAGCATACTGGTATTTCCCTATATGTTGCCTAAAAAGTCATGGCTAGGTTAAGTTTAATTTGGTATTAAGCAAACCAGGCATTTAACAATTGCCTAAAATTTTAGTCAATTGTTAAACTGCCTAATTTTAGATATTGACTGTCTTGGCCAATGTCGTAACACCTACGACTCCTTTCAATTCTACAAAACTGTAAATCGTGTACTGACTTTATATATATATATATATATATTATATATATAACGGGTGCGGCAAAAGTAACGCCCTTTTAATAATTGTATCTTTATAGTTTTATACAGTATAACCAACCACAAAATTAATTAAATTCCAGTTATTTTTTAGTTTTTACTGAGAAAGTACTTATTATTTTTCTTAAAATGCTGTATTTTTCTTAAAAACTTTATTATTTCTCTTAAAATGCTGTAATTGATTTATTTCCTTCAATAAAAGAGAATAAACTAAAAAGGGCGTTATTTTTGCCGCACCCGTTATATCCAAGCCCACTTCAGCATAAATTCTCATAGCAAATAATGTTACTATACTGAAAAATAAGAGGTTTTTCACCAATATATAAGCTGAGAGTTAGCTTAAATCCAGTGAGATGACACTCTGATTCCTTCTGCTTTACGAGATTTAAGAGAATTTGAAAGTATCTCGGAGAATTAAGGTGTATTCTGAAGAATTTGGAAGACTTTTGTACGTCGCTTGTATGTATATTGGAGATCATGCTCGCGAAATGAATGGGAGTTGAAAGGACCCATTCGAAGCAAAATGGTATACAAGCCCCTAAAGTTTTTGAGGGCGAAAGAACAAAAATATTTGGCCGTGAATGTCGAGTAATCTCACTGAAAAAGAGTAAAAAAAAAAATCACATAATTCTCGACGACGGTTACTGCATAATTATTTTCGCGTAAGTTAAAAGGATGAGTAATTTTATGGATCAAGTGAGACTCCATCGGAACTTTGGTATTTTCGCTTAAAATTGGATAACTAATCCCAACCTAAAATTTCATTAATATTATTTTTATAAACTAGGCTACATTATTTAATGTTCCGTATATTGGTCGGGAAAATTTAGTGCTGAGATTCTACTTTATCTCTTTACACACTTCTATTAATTGAGATTTTACTTTTTAATGAGGGAGTTTCACGCGCTAAAGAGAATGAATACACTGTATTATTTATTATACTTACTTATTTACTCGCGTAAATATTACCAGCGACTGACTGTTTATTCCGAATTAAAAAAGATCCATTCATTTTACATCATTTCACTGAATTTAAGAGACAGAAATACATAAGTATAACGATTTCTTCATATACCTAAACATGTGAGCAATACCGTATATACAGAATAATCGGAAAAAAGAAAATACAAACTCCTTCAATGTATATTTACTCTTGAAATCAAATTTCATTTTTAAATTAATTAAATCTGTTATATATTGAACAGTTTGAACAGTATATATACACATATGAATTGTGAAATTCATCCCATATTTACGTATATATATATATATATATATATATATATATATGTTACAGTCATTGTCTAAAATCAGGCAATTTGTAAATTGACTGAAATTGAAATTTTAGGCAATGTGTCAAATTGGTGATACACACAAAACCTAACTTAACCTAACCTTTCTGGTAATGCTGCATATGCATGTCCACTGGTATTTCCCAATATGCTGCCTAAAAATTCATTAGTTTAGGTTAGGTTTTGTGTGTATCATCAATTTGACACATTGCCTAAAATTTCTGTCAATTTACAAATTGCCTGATTTTAGACATTGACTGTAAATCAATATATACCAAAGGATTAAGGTAGAGGTAAAGGTGAAATTCTTCATGTCTACAACCACGTACGCGCAAATCCATCACGCCAGCAAAGTGATGAAATACTTCTACATGAAAGGGGTGGAAACAGCATGCCCTAAAATGCCCCCACCCGTAACCACGTTACCATGCCCTCACCCGTCACGTGCATCCAGCCACCCAAGAAAAAGAAGAGAAAAAAATTCGTGACTTCACAAACGCAACTCGACCTCATCTAATCCATGTCACGCATTTTTTTTTCGTTATGAAATTTTGTTCCAAGAAAATATTTTTCTACTCTATTCTTAGACATATTAACAAGGCAGGAAAGTGTGTAAGCGTGTTTTCTATAATTGGGTGTCGCGTAGTTTCAACTTGGGTCTCCTGCCGTAAAAGTTGTTTATGCAGCAAGTGATATATTGATTCGTTCATACTTTGCGGTGTTGTGCCATCACGAGAGTAGAAAAAATCTCTTTTAGGGCAAGGAATATAATTTTGAGGTCCCTGTATCTATACCTATGTACTTGTCCCTTATGGAGAATGAAAGTGTTTCGTGGGTGCTCACCCATTGTTGCTACTGCAAATTCAAGAGTTTCCCACATGAAGGTGTTTCTGAGGCAAGTGATAAAAATAATACGCGTTGCTCGATGGTTGATCGTGCTATGTGGGGCACAATCAACCAGAGACGCCTCCCTAAAGAGAGAGAAGAGAGAGAGAGAGAGAGAGAGAGAGAGAGAGAGAGAGAGAGACAAATGGGGAAAATGTCGAAGTAAAAAAAACCCTGAGTGGAATAAAGCGAACGCCAAATCTGGAACTGGAATAAAATCGAGTTGGATTTAAAGCGAGCACTCACGCATGCGTAATAATATCTTAGTTTATTTGGTTACTAAGAAATAAGAACAACCATCACTTTAAATGCAGAATTATTTCTGTTTCACATACACCGGAAAATAGAAGAATTATAGTTAATAAGAAAATTTAGTACTCAATTTTAGGTTTAAATGTAATATACTCTTTGAAAGGAAAGGCGACATTAGCAGGTTTAGCCTGAGTAACCTGAGTAACGATAGTAACAACTCCATACAAGTCGGTTTGGATCACCTGAAGATCAGGGTCCCCAGCGTTCTTTAGTTAGCCTCTCAGGCCTTATAACGCTAACTAACGAAAATATCACGACCTAACCTAACCAATCGTTAGGTCAACTGTACACCTTTGACGATTGGTTAGGTTAGGTCGTGATATTTTCGTTAGTTAGCCTTATAAAACTAACTAAAGAAGGCTGGGGGCCCTGATCTTCAGGTGATCCGTCTATTTTGTAAGTGTGTAAACTTTAAATATAAAAGAAAAACGCAGAATATGCTACAACCCCGAAACAAGTCAGTCCACACACACACACACACACACACAATATATATATATATATATATATATATATATGGCTCGAAATCCTCGGTATCCCGAACGGCAGTATTTTTTCCATCGAGTTACTCGACTGTAAAATGCTTGCATCCCGACGCGGTACTAAAAAAAAATTGGCTGTTGGGAAAGTCGGGAATGACTGGCAAAATTCCAATTTCTGCACTTTATGCTGTTATATATATGTTTTATTTTCATTAATGCAAACCTTTCATGCTTCACAATTTAGATGCTGTAATTATGTTCTTTTGTTATTAACAGAAACCTTTAATATTTTAGTTCATTAAAAGCGTGCTTCCTTTATTCATTTGTTGAGGAATTCGTCAGTGTGACACGAAATACTTTTTCTAATATTCCGGCTATTAGAAATGGATTCGAGATACGAGAACGAGAAATGGTGGTATCCCGACCGGGTACCAGTTAAAAACAACGAATTTCTAGTCATATATAAAGTTTGTAACTCCGCCGAAAGAACTACAGTGTAATTCATATCTTATTATTTATGTAATTTTAAACCACGAAACACTCGTTCAAATCTAAAAATTTCAGAACTAAAAATACTGAAATAAAAACGAAAACATAAAAAAATTCGACGCAGGAAACTCAAATCTATAAAATTTCGCAGATCTGAAATTATAATTAGAGGGTCTCCCCCCATAAAAAAAATCTAACTTGGATTTCTGTTACGCGTAAAAGGAAAGATAATCCAAATAAGCTTTCAGAAGAAATCATTCTAAATTAGACTTATAATACTTAATTTTTATTGTTCATTACCGAGCGCGTAGAGAACAAAAGAAAAATATAATGAACGAATTTAAAATTATCTAATGCAGAAACGAAATTCTCAATGCATTATGGACAAACCTTATATATACACACACTATATATATATATATATATATATATATATATATATATATATATACTACCGGTCAAAAGTTTAAGTACACCCTGAAATATTCATAAATTTCAAATTTTGTTTAAAGTTTTTTATTTATTAACTAAGTTATCATGACACAAATTCATAAGTACAAACATGGGAACTTAAATAACAACAAATCAGGACAATTATCAAAAGCAAAGTCTAAATTCTAGATTCATCAAAATAGCCTCCTCTAGCAGCAATTACAGCAAAACAAATACGAAGCATGCGCTCAACAAGAGAAAGAAGATAGTCTGGTGAAAGCTGCTGCCAGCACTCTTGTAAGAGTTCCCGAACTTCTGAGCACTGGATGGCTGCTTTGCTTTCACTCGTCGATCCAGTTCATCCCATACTAGCTCGATGGGGTTCAGATCAGGGGACTGTGCTGGCCATTCCATAACTGAGCTGACGTTGCCGTTCTTTCTGCCTCAGGTAATTTTGACACAGCTTGGAAGTGTGTTTAGGATCGTTGTCTTGCTGCATTATGAACTGTTGGCCAACTAGTTGCAGTCCAGATGGGATGGCATGGCGCTGTAGAACGCTGTGATAGCCACGTTGGTTTAGTATTCCAGTGATTTTGTGGAGACCTCCAACTTGCTCCCCTGTAAAACATCCCCAGACCATCACACTTTCTTCACCGTGCTTCACTGTTGGCACAACACACTGCTATGTCATTCTTTCACCCTCTCTGCGCAGCACAAATACTCTGCGTTTGGATCCAAAAACTTCGAACTTTGATTCGTCAGTTCAAAGGACAAATTTCCACTGCTCAACAGTCCATTTCTGGTGTTTTTTAGTTCAGGTTAGCCTTTTCTTTTTGTTCTGGAGTCTCAGCATTGGTTTTTTTGCTGCGCTGCAGTTCGTCCTTTTATTCCTGCCTCTCTTAGTCTTCTCTGAACAGTTGATGTTGAAACTGTTGTACTTCTGGAGTTCTTCAGCTGGGCTTTGATTTCAAACTGGTGACTCGGATATACTTGTCCTCTGAGTCTGTTGTGGTTCTTGGTCGCCCTGACCTTTTTCTGTCCTGATTTTGACCAGTTTCTTCGTACCGTTTAATGGCACAAGCAACTGCATTCACAGAAACTTAATTTTTTTTTAATTTTCCTCAGTGATTAGCCCTCATTTCTCAAAGTTACAATCGACTGTCTTTTTTCTGTTGTTAACTGAGCCTTGGCACCCATTTTTGCTTTTAGAAACACAAAAATATACCTTAAACTACACAGTTAGTTCCTCTGCAAGGATTTTGTATGTAAAGACCTGCAGCGCATGTTAATAACTGAACACATGTATTAACATACTCCTGAAGAAACACACTACCCCAGTAAAGACTTTTAAAATGTTTTTGGACCTTTGTGCAGAGCTAATGACATTAATTTTAGGTTGCATGCTAGACGTCAATGAACACATTTTGAAGGCTATTTTGAAGAAGCTTCTGTGTTACAACACACTGCATAGGGCAGATGCACTGAAGCATACAATATGAAAGCCAGGTAAGCAAATTCATCTCTAGTACCTGTTAAGTTTACATTTGAAGTTTGTCATGAGCTAAGCAACAAAATATTGGAAATTAGTAGGTGTACTTAAACTTTTGACTGGTAGTGTATATATATATATATATATATATATATATATATAGTGTATGTATATATATATATATATATATATATATATATATATAATATATATATATTATATATATATACACACCCATAGCGAAAAATAAAAAATTATTCGATGGTCTTTCCTGTAATTAACACACATCGTTAGATGTTAATTAAACGAAAAGCCTTGGAATTGCTTATTATTTTATCCTCTGGGTGTCTATCATTTATTAATTTCGCGTGTTTAATTGTGAAATTCATCCCATATATATATATATATATATATATATATATTATATATATATATATATATGATACACAGACCGTGCATAGAAGAAGGAACTCTTCTGGGAAAATTAAATACACAATAGTCCGAATTATTTATTCAGACTATTGTGTATTTAATTTTCCCAGAAGAGTTCTGGGAAACACTATCGTTCTAGGAAACATTATAGTTTTTTTCTTTTTCATGATGTTAGCCCGACGTGGCAGAGAGCAGAGGTTTCTAGTAGATAGTTTAAATTTTGGTTTTTGGCTAAAAATACAATAGTTACGCCTTTTTCTTTGGTGTATTCAACCCGACGTGAATGGAACGAGTCTTTTGCTTACAGTATATTGAGGTTCTGAATATAGAAGGCTAGGTGTAGCTGTAAACCCTAGATCCTGTTCCAAAGCTGGATACTATCTGCTTTGCAGATAGCTGGTGAGGAAAGCTATATTTTTGGGGCCTCTTTGCGAGTGACCCGTTGCCCATGTCGGGCTAACATCATGAAAAAGAAAAACTATAGTGTTTGTCATTTACCATTATTTATTCGGACTATAGTGGATTTAATTTTCCCAGAAGAGTTCCTTGTTCCATGCATGGTCTGTGTGTTTCATGAAAAAACCTCAGGGGCTGAGGTTCAATCCGAGTTCAATCCCACACACACACACACAATATATATATATATATATTAGTGGTGGACCGGATATCCGCATAATTTTTAACATCCGCATCCGCACTTCTCACTGCGGATGTTATGCGGATATTACCTCTAATAAATTATGCAATTTACAATTAAATTAGCTTATAAAGTAGCTTATAAGGCTCAGTCATGCACATTTCATATAAAGTATTAATTAATTATTAATGAACAAACAAATATATAAACCTCAAAATATAAATACCTGGTAACAGAAAATTTAATGAAACTTGTTTAATTGAATTTTCTGTGGCTGAAACTCTTGAGAAAGTTATTATTTTTATCATAATGAAAAACAATATTAATTTTAATTCTTATGCATTGCCTGCCATAATAGTAATATCACAAAATTTTAAAAATTATGTCATATATTCATAATTCTACAGTATATTATATTGATAGACTAACTAAATATCCGCATCCGCATCCGCGGATATTGAAATTAAAGATCTGCATCCGCATCCGCAGGTGAAAAACTGACATCCGGTCCAGCACTAATATATATATATATATATATATATATATATATATATATATATACACACACACACACACACACACACACACACACATATATATATATATATATATATATATATATATATATATATATATATATATATATATATATATATATATATATATAACAGTAGTGTTATATTATCTTCATTTTCAATTTATATTACTTCGTTAAAACCATATAAAGCCCAAAGCTATAAAAACTTGAAGTCGCTTCACGATATAATTGACGTACTTGGTGTACCTAAATACGTTTTTAGACGAAAAGAGAAGTTAACTTTCCCGGATATGCCTCATTTAAAATCTAAAATAAATGCCTCTAAAAATCATTTAATAATTATATTATATTTTTTTTGTACTTCCGTTCAAATTAAGTCCGCGAGTTTTTGGAAATCGCCCGGATCCTGACCTCCGTTCATCATCGTTGCGCCCAGAAGCTCATGAAGTTGCACGAGGAGTGGAAGAACCGCACAAGAAAACGCAGGCGACCACGCCGTTCCTCGTGAACAAGCGGAACGCCTGGACGCACGGTCTCAACAATCTATTCGACATCGCCCAGAGGAACGCGCTGAAGATGCTCGTCATTCAGGAGGACAAGGCGTTTCTCCTGGCCCAGCGCGAGTACGGTCGGCATGGGGCGATGCTCGGCGTCGACCGCCTCCTCGCCGAGCGTGAGGCGCGACAGGGGCATCGCATTGCAGAGGATCGCGCGCGCCAGGAGAAGGAGGCAGAACGGAAGCGCGCTGAGGTGGAAGTGACCAAACTCAAACTGGACTCCAGCTCCAGCGAGGGCAGCCTACGGCGTCCTCGACAAAGCAACGACGCCCACGCCCAGCCGTCGACATCCAGGGCCGCCAGCCCGCCGCCGCCGAAACGCGGCGGGTGACAGCAGGTCATTACACCGAAGGTGGCCGCCGCGCTCGACCGCGCGCACATCACAGACAAGAAGACGCCCTCATCGCCCGCTATCATTTCCACCTCTCCCAATAGCAGCCGCGATGACTACCGCGAGCTGTTGGAACTGTCCATTATCGTCCTCGGCGGCGTGCCTACGCGCGGCATCCGGTTCATGCGCCCAGGCGCCCTCCACCGCGCGCGCTGGATGGCGAAGGCCATTTATTGCCTCAAGATGTTCCTGTTCCGCGAACAGTTGGTCCTCACCGCGCGGGAACGGACCGGTGTCAGGCGATTCATCAACTTCGCCCTTGCCCTCTACGTCCTGGCCTGGTTCGCTTTACCGAATCCCGCCGCCGCACCGGCAAACGACCTTGCCCTCCTCCAGGACCTCGTCGGCTACGAGGACAAGGCGCTCGCCAAGGTTCTGGCCGACGGCTTCGCGCGCCGGCACCTGTGGTGCACATCTGCTGAGACAAAGAGGATGATGGTGAAGGCGCTCGAGCAGCAGGATGGCTCGGATAGTCCCCGGAAACGCGTCGTCGTCGAGCCGAAGCCGGCTGTGGTGAACGGCAAGACCCTCGCGGATTTCGTCACCCAGTCATCGAGGCTCTTGTTCCACGTGCTAGGCATCGACGGCGCCTTCCTGTCCTTCGACCCAGCAGAGTGGCCCACTGGCCCAGTGACCCAAGGTATGCCACCGCCGCGCGGAGGGTGGCGAGTCTCCGTGTCACTGACGACTTCGCCGAGCGCGGCGTCGCTATGATGCAGGACTACAACCTGGCACTGACAAAGGAAGAGGACCAGCGTCAGTTCCTCCTCCAGGTAGTCGAGGCGCACCGCCAGCGCTACCCTGAAGCCGGCAAGTCCACCGTGACTTCTGCAAACTAGGCAACAATGAGTAGGAGATGGGCGCCCATGAGACTCCCCCCCATTGAGAGGATAATACTCGAGTAGAGGGGGACCTAGTATACAATTCAATTACAAAGTACTGACATGCCGAAGATATCAGTTCCATCCAACGGTATTCCGCAACGATAATTTTCAAAAAACGTACAACACTATCCTATGATTCACCCGGGGGAGAATACAAAAGTACCCGGGGGAAGTAGTAACATTTATGCGATCGCTCTCAAATTTTACAAGATTAGTGTTTATAGCTATTCGCACAATATGTGAGGGTGCATTCATAAAAATCGCAAAATTTTAAATTTAAGCCCAAATTAGAACCCTAATATATATATATATATATGTGTGTGTGTGTGTGTGTGTGTGTGTGTGTGTGTGTTATCCTCTTCTGAGCTGTGCCGTATAACAGATCGTACTCTTGATGATGATGACCTGAAGAAGTCGTCGCTATGGCTTACCTCCTCAGGTGTGTTCAGTAGAGTGTGATAATTAAGGGCTCGTTAGAGAGAAGGAAACTCGTCGGCAGATATTCTACTTTACATGAATTTATAGTGCTTTCAATGTTGAAATCAATTTAAACAAGTACTAAGTCGTTTGTGATGACTTTGAATTTATAAGATCCTTAATTCTAGTTTTATAGACTAAGTTTCTCAGAGTCGATAGACACGAACTTCTTACGGCCGTCTAATTAAGCTCAAGACCTCTTAATACCGTCTGAGTCCTGTGCGGATTATTTTCTCTGCTTTAATCCTGAGATTCACGGCTAACTCGGCTTATTCGAATCTGCTCTTCATAACGTTATACGGATTGGGCTTTCCTGCACCTATCCGGGGATCCGTCAATAACCGTCGCGTGCCGGAATCTGAATCTCAGGGCGCTGAGCCCCTTCTTTTATATTAGAATGAACGGAAGTCCAGCCGCGTCACCCGCACGAGGTGATTGCGTCACTAGCGTTTGACTTTCGTTTGGTAAAAGGAATGGAAGTCCCGCTGCGTCCCAGCACGTGACTTCCGTTTGGAAGGAAGTACTGAATGAATAATGTAATCCTCGAGATAATTTACGTAAACCCTTTGTGTTGCCAGAGCGCAGCTCTAGATTGTTATCAGAATCTCCTTTTTCTCGAACGTCTTACATATAATAAAATATAGTATAACAGATATATATATATATATATATATATATATATATATATATATATATATATATATATATATATATAAAAAAAATATATATATACACATCAGTAACTGTAGCCCAGAAATAATATATAATGTATACAATATATAATATGAAGAAGAGAAAGAGAAAACGATAAACGAATTAAAAGCTAGTATGTTGATCTGACACCGACAAGTATCAAAGCTTCGAGATTTCTTTAACATTTGTCGAATCGAACCAAATCCTAATAGACCTACGTATATGAAAACATGTAATGTCCCCAAAAATACAGCAGATAATGTGCATATTCAGTCATTTCTCGCAAGGTAATAGAAAGAATCTCTACCCCAACGAGTGTCATAGTGTCATCTTCTCGTCTTTGTATATTGAGAGACATTACAACGATAAAAACGTGAAAAAAATAATAATGATTTAAAACAAGAAGAATTTTTTGTTTTAATAAACACTTTATGAAAAATATGGAAGAAAAATTTGGGTCTTCCCGATTTCATTCACTACTGATTTTTAATAAGAAAATATACAGGGTGTCCCATAAGTCCGGCATCATAGGAGAAATTCATATTTTTCTATTTCTACAAACCATAATTCATATTTTTCTTTTTCTACAGGCCATAATTCATATTTTTCTCTTTCTACAGGCCATAATGTCTGTGAGCAAGGAAGAACGAATCCAGATAATTCTACTCATAGGAAATCGGAGTCAAAGAGAGGCCGCTGCTGAATTTAACAGACTGCATCCAGACCGCGAGCCAATAACACAGAGTTGTGTTAGCAGATTTGTTGCAAAGTTTAAGGAAACAGGATCCATAGAAGATAAACCACGCAGTGGACCTTCAAGGAGGTCCACTGACGATGATACAGCGACTGCTATCCTGGCTCATTTTAACAGAAGTCCCAATAAGTCTCTTCGGCGATTGTCCGCCGAGACAGGAGTGTCAAAAAGTAGCATCCATCGCATTCTTCAGGCTCACAAATGGCATCCATATAAACTTCAAATCCAACAGAAATTAAACGAAGATGATCCCGATCGGCGGATGGAATTTGTGAATGGGCTACGGAACAATATGCTCGGGATGCCAATTTCCGTCCACCATTCTGTTCAGTGACGAGGCTGTTTTTTATGGAAATGGTGAGGTAAATCGACAGAACACCCGCTACTGGTCTCAAAACAACCCTCACTGGTATACCTCTTCAAAGGAACAAGGTGTATCTCGGGTGATGGTATAGTGTGGCATTTGGAAGGATCGCATCATAGGTCCCCTCCTCTTTTTCGATGAACATGTCACTGGAGGCACCTACCTACGTATGCTCAAGGAAGAAGCATTTCCCAGTGTCTTGAACGAAGAAGGAAATTTCCCAACATGGTTCCAGCAAGACGGCGCTCCTGCACACTACAGCACCCAAGTAAGGGAATACCTGTACCAACAATTCCATGGTCATTGGATAGGACGTCGAGGGCCTGTGGAATGGCCAGCTAGAAGCCCGGATCTCACGCCACTAGATTTTTATCTCTGGGGCCACTTGAAAGCGCTGGTATACGCAGAGAAAATTAGGAGTGTTGAACATTTGCGGCAGCGCATTATTGGGGCATGTAACACCATTACTCCTGACATCATTCACCGTGTGCTTGCTGACTGGGTATCACGTCTGAATTTGTGTATTGAAAACAATGGTGGACATATTGAGCACGTTCTGTAAATAAAAGCTTTTGTTTTGCCTTTTTTTATTATTTTTCCTATGATGCCGGACTTATGGGACACCCTGTATTTTGTTTTAGGTAATTTTAGGTGCAGAATTCAATTTTGGTCTTTCTTAAATGCGGAAGTCAACCGAAACTAAAATATATTAACTATAGCCTAACTAAAACAGAAAGTAAACTATACGTATCCGGCTAGTCTAGCATTTAAAGAAAAGTCTGAATTGTCGTTTAATATTGTTTAGCATCGTTAGGTTAGGTCATGTAAGGTTGGGTTTGTTTATTTTAGGTTAGGTTAGATTAGGTTATATTAATTTAGGTTAGGATAGTGTAACTCACCTCCTTAGTTGTTATAGTCTATTACTGTGTCAGTTTTAATTCTGAGTTCATAATGAATAAACATAATCTTACTGTAGATACTTGAATATCGGTGTATTTGAACCATGTTCCATTGCGCACTGAAACTGTTTTACTACATCCACTTTTTTGGCACCTCCATATGCAATTATTATGTACGATTTTTATCACCATTTTGTTTTCTATGACATTCCTTTTTCTTTTGGTATCATATTTCACTCCTGTAAAAGCTGTGCTGTATCTTCTTTTGTCTGCAATCTATTGTGCAACTTTATTAAATTAAATTATTAATCCATTTTTACTGTAAGTCAGCCGATATCTGAACTGCTTAACGAAAGTGAGCCGTAGCCAAGCAGCTTATGAAAAGGGTGTTGTATATTTTCTGAACAAGATATCGTGTGATTCCTGTGGAAGATATTGCGTTCATTTAGGCTATACGTGGGTATAATTTACTTTCTATTTTAATTAGATTAGGGTTTACTGTATATAACTTAGTTCTGGTTAATTTCGCATTTAAAATAACTGAATTCAGCGCATAAAATTATCTAAAAATATATATATATTTTTCTAAACATCACCAGCGAATGAAACCGAAAAAATCCAAAATTTTTAAATTTCTCTTTAAACAAATAATATTTTACGTTTAGCACGTAGGTAACTAATCTATTTCAGGTAGAATGGGTTAAAATTTCATTAATCTAATTATTAATGAGATAGACTCATAATTATCAGTTCAATATTATTATTATTATTATTATCATTATTATTGCTATTATTATTTTATACTTATCAATGTAATTGTCATTAAGCAAACTGTATAGCTAAAATATTATATGAGGAATATGGCAAAACGCTTACGTTTAAGTATATTACCGACACTTGCTGTGGACGAATTGAAACATCCTAATAAAAATTTATCACACAAGAAGAATTTTTTAATAAACATGTTTCTTAAAAATTAGAAAGAACACTTATTAATTTTATTTTATTTAAAATATATTTTCTTTATAATAGGGAGACTATTAAATTCAGCAATTTCGAGATGAAATACTTATAAAATTTTTAGGCATTCATAATATATGTTCAATTATTTATTTACTTTTGGATATGTACTCATTCAATTATCTGCTTTATTGTAGCCGATTTAAATGTGCGATGATGAAAGGCAGTTTGTTCCTCTCTCGATCTCTCTCAAGTTTTCGAAATGCTGCATCGAGATTGTAAAGAAATTGCCAAAAGATACTAGGTTACATTAAGAGTAAAGATGTTAATCTTTATGTCTACAAAGCATAGATTAGGCCCTATCACGAGTACGCTGTGTAGTTCTGGTACCCATCTTTGAGGAAACACATACAAAGGCTTGAAAATGTTTAAGTCAAAACGGCGAAGCCACACTCGGCCATCCGTCGCAAATCATATGAACGGTCATCACTAGCCTTAATTTGTATTCCTTAGAAAAGTATGGCTTCAGATGAGATCTCATCCAAGTTTTTAAACTTCTGAGTAGGATGGACAACATCGATTATTATGAGCTTTTTACATTTAACTCGAATCCGGCTAGAAGTAACGGTTGTAAACTGGAATCAAATTGGTACAATACAAATATTTGCAGTAAATTCTTCACACACAAAATTGCTAATTACTGGTGTAATTAAGGGTAAGGGTAAGAACCTTACCCTTAAGGGTAAGGATAATAACCCTCATGAAGTCGTTTCTAAGTCCTCCGTCAGTACGCTCAAAATCAAGTTTGATCTAGTATTAGATGATCTCGAGTGAATCGACGTTCAAATGTGTAAACGATGTCTGTGTGCATATAGGAAGTTCCCATGAGGAATTCAAGATATTACAGTTCTTCATATGGAATTGTGAACAGTTGTTAATTTAGAGAAATGTTATTATAATAACGTAAATAAATACTAGCTAAGTGTAAGGTTAGTAAGATTCCTTGAGAGAAGACTCTTAACTTGTTTGTATATACTTCTGCTAAATCTATAAATGAAAATGTTTTTCTTGCAAAATCTATATCAGTTTTATTTAACTGTATGTATTAAGAGTACGTTTTTAGTACGCTCTTATTTATTTGATATTGTTTAATTTATTATTGATGATATATATGAATGGAAGAGATTTACAAGAAAAGTTACAAGGAAATGAGGGTTCCACAGCAGCTCACATGCGCTTCTGAACGGTACCCATAGATTTCATTCAAACGTAGACCATTCACTTCGAGAACTGTTAGTATAGACATTCATGAAGGCTGTTCTCTCATCCTCAACCCCCAACCACCCGCAGTGGGCATGTTTGAAATTAGGAACGAAGAAAACACTCAACGCTTTGCAGGGAAAATAGACTGCCGAGAAACTTTACAGAGCAGATGGGGATAAAAAAGCGGACAAATCTCATTATTTATTTTTATTATCATCACATCGCGTTTTCTTTGAACTTCCTCTGTAGTGTTAAAACGGCTCCGGAAGGCGACACCTCAGTTGTAATAAATATTATTAATCTTTTCATTTTCTGGTTAATTTTTCTGCTCGGCTCACACACAGTATTTGCAACAACAACCCAGTCTTTGTTTTCTGTGAAACACAAGTTTATTTATGCAGAAACTTGAAATATATTTACAGTATTACGTTGATACAATATATGAGAAAGAGAAAACTTCATCAACTTGAGTAGTCTAAGCATCATCATCCTGTTTGCATATACGTTTTGTGTTTCGTATTTATCATTTATTACGAAAGAAATCTTTTATAACTTGAAGAGCCTAATCATTTTCATTAATCAATAAAGTAACATAAATATCATCAACTGTTGCCACAAAATAGAAGTCAACATCTTTCCTCCTTGAATAATCAATTTTAAAATTAGAAAGAGCCGTTTTGAGCAGAAAACTGAGATTTGTTTATAAAAAACCTTTGAACAGTTAGCTAGAACAACGTGAAAAAAGTGTTAGCAGCTGACGAAGAAGCTTCTAACAGTGGCTGTATCCTCCAGCGCGGGAAACGTCAACGCGAAGAAGAGGCGACGTCAAACCGAAACATCAACGCGCTGGTGGCCAAACTTCCTCAAATCTCCGTGCAGCGGGCTGTCTACGGTTAGCCAGACTGGCAGTCGACGGCCTGTTGCGTGGCACGGTCAGAGTGCCGATCGGCTCCCGGGGCCGGACCTATTCTCAGCGTGCTATTTTTTCATTTACGGGGAGCAATTGCGTGCTCCCCGAACTACTCTTACTCTCCGGCGACATTAAGACAAATCTAGGCCCCACTACAACTTACACAAGAAACAAAACTAAAACGCACACACAAAACACCCACCATCCCTGACTTCACGGCGATCCGTCAAGATCGTACTGGGGGTCACGGGGGTGGACTCATCACTTACATACGTGAGAGCATTAGCTACACTGATGCCACCCAAAACATTACAAACACAATCCAAGCAGATAACACGATAGAAATACAGGCAGTTAACATTAAAACACGCGAAAAACACAACACCACACTAATCAACATTTACATCCCACCAGATAGTTCACCTCAGGTGCCAGCCAATTACAATCCACAGTTACACAATCTGGCCTCTCTCACTAATGTCATCTTAGGAGGAGACTTCAACGCTAAAGACACTAGTTGGTACCTGCACAACCAATGCAACACCAGAGGCGCCAACATAGCCACACAACTAAACACCCTCTTCATTCTTAACAATACAGAAGAACATACACACATACCACATCAAGCAGGATACTCAAACTCCTCCCCAGGCATAACGTTCTGTTTCCCGTCACTAGCAACACATACACACTGCAGAACAGAAAAACAACTGTCATCAGACCACCTTCCCATCAACATTACAACACGTTCTACACTCTGCCCCAACAGCCTTAGGCACACTTACAGAAATTACAAGAAAGCTGATTGGGAACAGTTCAAAATACAGACTGAGGAACAATTCACCACATTAAACAGCACACCCATCATAAACATCAATGCAACACTCAAGTAATTTAATCAGATCATCAATAATGCAAACAAATACATACCCAAGGGCAACATTAGGAAATACAACCCAAATTACACTAGAGAAATATCTCATCTCATAAGGCAACGTAACAACCTCAAACATAACACACAAACACCAAACACAGAAACCATAAAACAGCAGATACAACAGCTCAACACAGAAATAAACAACAAGCTAAAAAAAAAAAAAACAGAAACATTTAGGGAATTCAAAGCAACATTAAACCACTTCACAGATACATCCAGGTTATAGAAGACTATAAACAGCATTACCCACTCTAACAGCGGCACTCACACCTAACACGCGGCTATCTGTCGCAGCCAAAATAATATCCCAACATATACACAACAAGCTAACATTCTAGTTAATCACTACGCAAAGATAAGTCACTAAAAACAGAGACAACAATCAGAGACACGCAGACAGACAAACAGCCAGACACAAGAAAACCTACAGACTCGACACGACCATTACACCCTTCCATACAGACCAGACAACCAACATCATCAAAAACATTAAGAATTCGTAGGCTACTGGACCAGACAACATATCTAACATACACCTTAAACACTTGGGCCCACAGGGAATACTAGCTCTCACAAATATCAGCACATATTCATACCAACACTGTATTATTCCTGACATATGGAAACAAGGTAAAATTACTACACTACTAAAACCAAACAAAAATCCACAGAACCAGCTTCCTATATACCCATTACTTTGCTATGCGCACCTTCCAAAGTAGCAGAAAGACTTATCTTACAAATCGCCAACCCACACATAACAGTATCGCCTACTCAACATGGATTCAGACCTCACCACTCAACCACGACATTACTCACTAACCTCACGCAGCACATCATGGATGGCATCAACTCCAGACGACCAGCTCAACGTACACTATTAGCAACAATAGACATTAGTAAAGCGTTTGATGCTATCCCACGCTTCCCTCTCATAAACAAAATACTCAACACAAACATGCTCAATAACACCAAAAGGTGGCTGGGCAACTATCTTTCAGGAAGATACTCACATGTCACATTTAATGGCAAGTCATCCAAAAACAAGCTTTTTCCGAACGGGGTCCCTCAAGCCTCTGTTCTCTCATCAACACTCTTCAACTTATACATGCATGACATTCCAACACCCATAGATAACAAGCTTACCTTATCATCATATGCTGATGACATCACTCTAACATCCACCCACAACAACATCGACACCGCTACAAATAACCTACAATCATACATAAACAGTGTAAAAGACTGGCTCACACACAATAGACTCAAAGTAGTGGCCACAAAATCAACCATCACCTTGCTTACAAGCAACACAAAAGAACACCAGATAACTCCACAGTTTATACTAAACAACACCAACATTCCACACACTCACAGGACCAAAATACTTGGGGTCACATACAACACATCATTATCTTTTGCAAACCACATTCAGGACATTAAAAACAAATGTACGTCGAGACTTAACACGCTTAGGGTACTAACAGGCACAAACTTTGGACACCAGCAGGAAACAACATCACTCATATACAAACAATATATTTGCTCAGTTATGGACTATGCTAGCCCATGCTGGGCACCCATTATCTCAAACACACACATAAACACCTTACAGACAATACAAAACAACGCACCTCGTATCATTACAGGATGCACTCAAACAACACCAATAGAACACCTGCACACAGAAACAAAAATACTGAAAGTTAGGGAACATTTAGACATGAGGAGAACACAATTCATGACAGCAGCGACAACTAACCCACAACACTCTTGCCACTACATGTACAATGATGCACCGACACCTCGCACCATTAAGGTAACACCAGAGAGACATTATAACCAAATACTCCATTCCATACCACGCCCCACAGACATCACACAGTACAGAAAACACATACACACACACACACCTAACCCACAAAACACTGACACGACTCAGTCCGAATGCGGTCCTAGGTGCGAAGCCGCCACCCATTAACAGGTCAGAGATCAGCCTGAGCAGATCGGATCAAGTTAACTTAGTACGATTCCGATGTGGACATCACCCCAACTTACGGACATATAAACACAGACTAGACAACTCCACAGACGACACCTGCCAACTGTGCCAGGACACACCACAAACAATTGAACACATTATGACAGACTATACCGCTCTAGCACAACAACGAACACAACACAACATCGCTAGTACGCTGAACCTCTGGTCCACTCCGGAGAGGGCGATCGGTTACCTGCGTGCCGCCGGCTTGCTCGATCAGGGTGGGCTGATCGGCTAAACAACAACAACAACAACAACCCACAATGCATCTGCTCATGGATAGGACACACCTCGGATACAAAATATATGATCTGTAATATTAATAATAATAATAATAATAATAGTAGTAATATAGTTCACCTAAAAAGGTAATAAATTCGTTTGAACATTTAACGAACAAATCTAAAACAAAATCTTTTTTTCAGACTTGACAGATACAAACAGTATACAAGTGGTCCATCCATAGCTAAGAGATAGTTGTCGGAGCAGTGCCTATGTATCTAGTGAAACACAATGCATAATGAGCATACACCTGACGCTTGCTCTATCTTCTTCCTCTTCAAAAACGCTACCACCTTACTCGAAGGCGTGCTCTGCTGTGATACATGCGTTGCTTGTCCCGTCTTTTAACCCATTCTGGTTACCTATCAGTGTTTTAGAAATGTTTATTTGCTGTAGTCTAGCTTTAATATGTTCCCAGCCTGTTGGTGATGGCCTATCCCACTTTCTCACCAAATCATGGACGATATCAATGATGTTCGAACCCTGTACCTTTCAACCTTTATTCCTCAAAATATGAGATAGACTATTTTTTAATACATGGCCGAGATGTTGCTTACTCACACCGTTGTTCTTTGCTTCTTCGTCTATAGGTTCACCATGATCAGTTTCGCTCCCATGTTTGACAACTACGGGTAACTCCACCGGTTTCTTATAATTTTCGTATTCATGGAGAAATTCCTGCAGAGCTTCTTGGTATAAGATTCTTTTCTCGTCAGGAGGCTTTTCACTGTTTAGTAGGTCCACCAATTCGCTTTCCATTCTTTTAAATCTGTTTTTACGGGGTTCTAGAACCGTATCTTGACTCTTTGTGTTTTGTAGTGAAGCGTACACCTCGTGTGGAATCACGACTACTTTCTTCATTATATTAAACTAGACAATAAAGAGCCCAAAACTGAAAATAAGATGGGTAGGAATGAGCCCCCCCTCTTTGTACAATAATTCGCTTTTTCTTCCCCACTGTTTGTCTTTTACGAGCGAGTGCGTATATTATGTTCTTGTAACGACGTAAGCGAGACTTCTGAGAGAGTTTCATTGGTACATTGCATTTTATAACGTTAAGACATTTCGCAGATGCATTTCAAAAAGTCTGAGTCAATATTTTTAACAAAGAGGTGCTGGAGAGTTCGTGGCAGCTGATGATAGATTTTTATTAATTCACGGTATTTCTTTAACCTCTTTGTCATTTAGGGATATACGCCGTTTCAGCCTCGTTTGGGAATATATTCGTTCTTAGAAGCACCCTAAACGTGTTTCGCGGGTGAAGGTCACAAACCAAATATCCGTAACGCTGGCTTGTAGCTTCTTTATAAACGTCCAAAAACTCTTTACGGCGATTCTGGAAATTTGCGTGGATAATACTCAATTTGTGATACATCTCGACGCTGAGCGAATAAGACTAGATATTTTGTGTTTAGCGATACATCGCGCATGTATCTATTTTTGCAAAATAGATTCTTATTGAAGAACACGTTTATGTTAATATGGTGGGAGACTAATGTAAATGTCTCGGCAAACGTTTTATCCATTTCTGACACGAGATCGTCAATTACAATAACCGTGTGTTCTTTACCCTTTATAGAACTAACATCTTAAATACCTTTGTAGAACAAAATATCATCTTGTATTCGTTGAATACGGCTTGGTATGTCGAGCAGCACCATATAACTTTATGCACACAGTTTGAGAACAACTCATGTCTAGCTTCAATGATTTTAAGCATAAACACGGTTTTGCCACAGCCTGTAGGAGTCTAGCCCTGTTCAAAAATCAACTTTTTCTTATTTTCATAGGTTTCTGTACTTTTTCCCATGCTTTTTGACCTGAAAAGGCCGAAAATCACAACCATTTTGACCTAGGTTGTTGGGAAGCATTGCCGCATGGAGCTTTAATTTTTCTGCCTTGAAATCGGCCAAAAGCACCAGTTCCGGGGTCCCTTGAATCATGTTTTGCACTATAA
The DNA here is from genome assembly GCA_023014485.1 of Bathynomus jamesi. Taxonomy (NCBI): domain Eukaryota; kingdom Metazoa; phylum Arthropoda; class Malacostraca; order Isopoda; family Cirolanidae; genus Bathynomus; species Bathynomus jamesi. Next base: position 1,034,012 of record JAJOZX010000096.1, on the reverse strand, counting down.
CTTTTTATCTAAACAAGATAGAGCAACAAAATAGGCACCAAATTAAAGTGTTTTTAATCCTCTTTCTAACTTATACAATTATGATAGTCTTGGAACAAGAAATGGCACATTGGTACATACAAAGATTTCAGAAATATCACAAAATTCGTTTTCTCACACTCAAGGCAGACAAGGCGCCTTATTCATGACACAAATTTGAGATTAACATTTTGTCACAAGTCTAATCGATCAAGAAGTGAAAGCATTACATGATGATTAATTTCATAATGACATTTACACAGTCAGTTGTTGAGAGTTTGTTTCTTGAAGCTGTCAAAGCGGCGTCTGTTGAACTCCACAGCTTGAAGGAGATAGTCCCTTTGCTTGGCGTCTGTTGTTATGACATTTGCAAAGTCGCTCATCATCTTGACACCACGTTCAGCAATGTCATTCACCGCTTTCAGATTCTTAACATAGTCCAACGCTTTTCTGTAGTCCTCATTCTGTGGCCAAGACGTGACAGGTTCCAGAAGCCACTCGGATCCAATGTTCAGTGTGTCCAGCAGGAAATGTGATTCTGGGCCAATGAGATCAACCAGGGTGGTCTTAGCTGTGACTCTCTGGAATAGAGGCTTTCCTGTTCTGAAGCTGTCTGGCTTCTCAGTGGCATGTAACTGGGCAGCAATGTCGTGCTTCAATGTATCACTCAATCTACTGCTGAACAGGGCAAATGGCACGACTTCCTGCGTCAGGTACCATTTGTGGTTTTCCATCTTATTAAGTACTGCATCAGCAAGCTCTGGGTCAGTTTTCTTGTACTTCAACATGTCCTGGATTAGACTTAGATCATTCACGGGAGCATCTGCAGCAGACATTGACATCATCCATACATGAGTGTAGAACAGCGCAAGGAAGGTGTTGAGTCTTTCCAGCTTTGATACAGTGTCTTCGTCGTACTCAAGTTGATCTGCAAACATTAGCATTTTCATGGAGTACAGGTTTCTGGCCATCCATCTGGCCTGATGAATGGCGCCTGGTCGACTCTAGTGAATACCTCGAGGAGGCGTTCCTCCAAGAACAATGACTGTCAGTTCAGCCATTTCCCTGTAGTCGGCTCTTGGAAGCCTTTCTGCTGTTAGAATGTCTTGGAGTATTTCTTCACTGTTCTTCTTCTTTTCCTTCAGCCATTTGCTGTTGATAGCCAGCATCTTTGGGTTTTCCTTGGACAAGTCCGTCCAAACATCCTTCAGATGCTCAAACCAGGGATTATCTGGCCCCTTCACCTTCCCAAACAGCTTCTCCCAAACTGCTCCTACTAGGATTTCCAGGATGTGATGTCGACAGGCCAGATAAAACACCTTTTTGTTCAGCATTTTCTCTAGCAGTTTGGCAGCTCCTCTGTGAACTCCACTGTTACTGGATGTAGTGTCAAAAACAAGGGCAGTAACATTATCCGTAAGTTCCCATGTCTCCAGTAAATCCATTGAAGCCTCAGCCTGAGCTGTGCCAGAAGAATTGTCGATGACAGGTACTCCCAATAACTTTCCTTCAGTGTATGAAGGTGGACCAGACACTAGCACAGCTAAAGTCTCTGAGGTACTTCCAGGTTCACTGCCCAAGACATCTTTGAGCAACTTTCCATCCCAGTGTAAGGCAGCGTACTGTGGGGGGTTTTCACAAAACTTTGACATGTGACTCTGGCTGATATTATACCTGGACAGCATTCTGTTGCGACGTGTTGTTGAGGTTGAGATGACGAAGTTATCCAGATCAGCCCCTCCAGCTTTCAAGGTGGCAGAAACCATGGCAGTAACTTGATTGTCTGATAAACCAAGACGATCAGCTGTATTGCAGATGACATCACATTCCATGACCTTCCTTGGAAACGTCAAAGTCACACTAGTCACAGTGTCTTGATGGTGAGAACATCCAGGACGAGGCTGATGGTAATCCATGTCCTCTGTGTTAGCGTCGTTGTCAGTTGAGTCACCCCAGGTAATGTCATCCACATGAACAACTGCCTCTTGTTCTGCTGCAGCTGTAAAATAGTACAACATGTTAAGACAGTAATTGTTAAGTACATGCTAAATATCGCAATGGAGTAAAACTTAAAACTTTTTGTAACGTTCAAAGTAATTAGTTTTACCTTGTTCTTGTCTATGCTGCAGTCTTTCATTCCTCGCTGCTTGCTGCAGGGATCTTGTCTCAAAAATTTTGTCATGACCAGACATATGACCTTTCCTCTCAGTCTTTTGGTCTTCGTAGAACCTGATATTCTCATCTTTCTTCTCTCTGGACTAACAGTCTGTTGTTCTGTCTTTCCTGGATTGCATCTGGAGCTCCTATATCGAACAGGCTGTCTAATTCCAGCACAAATGCTCCTCTTTTTCCTCCAGGGTTACTTGCTCTTCCTTTGCTTTTCACCAGAGCACGATGTTTCTCGTGTAGTTTCATGAAGAGCTTCATTGCGTTGTACTTGGTCATTGTCTTGATCCTAGCCATCTGCCAGAATGGGATGATAGATTCAACTGTTTCATATGCAAGGTCTTGAACCATGGGCCTCCCTGCATTTTCCGGTAAATTCTGAAGATTAAGGAAATACTGGAACGCCTGTCTGTTGGTGGGAAGCTGGGAACCACTGATAAAAGCTGAAGGGTATCCAACCAGGAAAGTTTCAGTGAGAGATCTGGTAGATGGCCCAGTTGACACCTGCCTGTGGACAGTACGTGGAGGTTCTGAGATATCAACTGTGCGCCCACGGAGCTCCCTCAGCTCCTTGCTTAATGCCATTGTGAAGTTGTAACTTGTAGATGGTTTTCTAGATTCTGATTGAGTTTCTGTTGTTTCCTGAAAAATGATAGATAATTATTATTATTATTATTATTATTATTATATTATTTATTTATTATTTATTATTATTATTATTATTATTATTATTATTATTTATTAATTTTATACTCTTTCATTTGATACCTAATTTGTTGCTCTATCTTGTTTAGATCAAAAGTTAAAGTGCAAAACATAATTCAAGGGACCCCGGAATTGGCGCTTTGGCCGATTTCAAGGCAGAAAATTTAAAGCTCCATGCGGCAATGCTTCCCAACATCCTAGGTCAAAATAGTTGTGATTTTCGGCTTTTTCAGGTAAAAAAGCATGGGAAAATGTACAGAAACCTATAAAAATAATAAAAAGTTGATTTTTGAACAGGCCTACAGTGTAGGACCGGATATAATGCATATAGAAGGGCTTGTGAACCTGAATTTTTCTACAGTATCTATCTCTAACACGTCACACTCTTAAGTGGAACATTTACAAAATATAATAAAATTTTAAGTGATACTCCTTATATTCTACAGTCCTGTTTTCCTTCTTCCTCAGAACCTTGAATGATGACGAAGGTGGGGCACTGTACCAGTATCATGTACCCATCGTGAACATTACAGATGAAGATGATCATAGCAACGATAGTATAGTTGTTGTTGAGGCTACAGAGTGCGCCATCACACCCACTAGAGGTCCGGAACCCTCAGCAGTGACAACCGTAGCACCCTTACCTGTCAATTCGGAAAGCGGGTGTATGATAACAATCCCGTTGTTGAAACACCTTCCACGTTAGGTGTAAAGCTTAAGTTCTGAAAATTAAGAGAACCTCAACCCTCTTCGTCTTACGGTACATCCCCTACAGTAGCTCCTTCTACAAATAAACTGTACCCACTTATCCCTATTCAATACCACTCCCTGCTGTGCTCTCCACCTCGACAGCAACACTTCAATCTGTAGACAGTAGTATATCATTCAAGCTGGTGCGCAACGTCACCACCACCCGATCCCAAACTAGAAACCAGTACCTAGTCAGGGCCGACCCGCGAGCCATGTATAGCAATGGTGTCGCATAGTTGAGCGTATTGTGGAGTTTTCCCTTCAGAGCAGTGAGGGACGTGAAGCCAGGACGGCCGTTCCTCGGGTTCGGGGCAGATGATGGAGACAGAGACGATTTTTGGTTAGTAATATCCTACAGACGTCTGGCTGCTGTAGATGTGGAGTACATTTTGGCCTCTCAAAGCAGCACCGATTTTAATCTGGACAACTTCACGATAGATGTAAACCATGTTTTCCGTGTTGCTGGACATACGGCCACACCCTATATTCTTTACTTTTGCAGTTATCAAATATTCAGAAACCATACACATCTCGATCGCGGTTTCAGCTTTATAGCAATAGTCTTGGCTCATAGGTTTACTGTACTAAATACAGCTGCCTATAATATTTGCTTACTGACGGTTGTGCAGCAAGCGCGTAAACTGGCTACAGAAGGCAGGCTCGAATTTGATTGTGATATGGGGCCTGAAGAGATGAGAAGGGTAGAACAGGAAATGGATGTGCGTATAGCTGTATTTGGGTTGGATGATTGTCGTAGGACTGTGTATGTTTTTAAAAGTAGTGTGAGAGAACGTACAAAGCCCCTACTTATTTTAGGTTTGTCGGGGACAACGTATTTCCCCATTCGCAATATAATGGCTCTTTACGAGAGTTATGATAAAAGCCAAAAATATGGAAGACATCACAATTTGTGTAAGGGTTTTCTCGAGTTTACGAACGATCTGTTGAGACATTGTAAGGATTTCCACATGGTTTGCAGTCAGTGTAAAATCCCTAGATGCGAAAGTCGTTAGTTGAAGCTGAGAAGAGGGAGTGTAATGTATGTAGACGCACGTTTTCAAAATACCCATTTTCGATTAAATAAATCAAATGGGACGTGTAGGAAAATGAGAATTTGCGAGTGCGGCATGTTTCATACGTTGAATGATAGCGGCGAATTCGGGCATAGATGTGATGAAATTCATTGCTCTACATGTTATGAAGAATATAAGGCGATGATATAAAGCATGTTTGCTATATGAAAGATAATAAGCCTAAAAATAAACCTTGTATAACTGTATACTACGACGTACAGACTTACACAAACCCTGAAACAAAAGAGGTTATCCCGCATTTACGTGTAAGTCAGACCATCTGCGAAAAGTATGAATGTTGAGTGTGATGCATGTCGACAAATGTGGTAAACGAACAAACATTTTTAAGACCACTGCAAGAGGTACCCCTGTGAAACTCTTTGTGGGCTGTTGTCAAGCCAGCGAATCAGTTAAAAAAAAAATTACTGTATATTCTTTCCCATAACGCTGCAAAATTTGATACACAATTCCTTTTAAGGAGCTGCTTGAACACGAGTCCTCGGAGATATTTACAGGTGACTCCTTGAAAAGAGGAAGCAAGCTTATACAGATGCAGATAAGAGGAAATGTTCATTTTAAAGACACCCTGCTATTCACCCCTTGTAAATTAGCTAAGCTACCCAAGATGAATGGGGTAGACGCTGAAGTTTCAAAAGGGTATTTCTCTTACACTTTCCTCACTCAAGACACTTTAAATTATGTAGGACGACTACCCCCCAAACATTACTTTAACTATGACAGCATGAGTGCAGGCGACCGTGAAGAATTTGAGGGCTACTACAACAGATTTAATGAAGATAATCCTTACAATATCGTATATGAATGTGAACGTTATTGCATGAATGACGTACACGTACTTAGAGTATGCTTCCAAGCCTTTAGAAGGATGTATCATACATAACCCGTTTCAACTGTGATCCGCTACAAGCCGCAACTACGATCGCGTCAATGAGGAGATATTCATGGCAGATCTCCTACCGATAGTGTCGCATGGACCCGTACCCGCGACCAACTTATAAACTCCCAGTTTACTCACAAGGTTTTGTGGGTACACGAATATGATGCCTGGATGTAGGCCGATAAGCAGTATCGCGAAGAAATAAGGACTATCAAACGTGCAATGGTGCTAGACCCTCTCAAATGCGGCGATAGTTTGTTTGGAGGACGCAAACCCTTCAAACTATACTTTCCACCTACGGAAGGGGTGAAGATTCATTACTACGATTTCTGCTCATTATACCCTTACGTAATGAAGAACAATCCGTACCCCGTAGGTTTGAGTCTGTTGACGATTGATGCCAGCTTGTGACATGCCAGCGTGTGATATGCCAGCGTTAAATTTATATAAAAAAAAAAAGGAAAGGGGGGGAAATTAGATTAACACGAACTTAGGTGCAGCTCGTAGCGTGAACTAACCCATCTTTTGTTATACTCTTCTCATCCTCTCTTTACTTGCATGTCTGTAGTTCACATGGTATGGCAGTGTTTCTTTGAGTTAAGACTGCGTTTGCATGGTTTATAAGCGTTCTTATTTTATTCCTTTTCATTTTTCACCCCTTTCCTATTCCTTCGACTATTTTTCCGACTTGTCGGCAGTGGCCGGCGGATGATGATGGTGAGTCATTCTCTCTTTTTCTCAATGAATGTTAACCCACGAATGATAGGTTTTGCTATTTAACCCTTTATCCTCTTCTTTTAACCCCCGACTCTCTTCTTTCTCTCGGGCTAGAGTGGATCTTAGGGTCTTTGTTAGCCTTAGTTTCTGTAGATCTGTAGAACTAAATTAACCTAGTGTAGCGTAACCTAATCTAATCAAGTTTAACATAACTTTCTTTCGAAAATGTAACTACGAGGCCACTCAATATATTTTGCCCCACCTTTTTTTTTTCTTTCCAAGTTTCCTTGTCAGTTCCAGAAATTTTGTACAAAGTAGTTACATACCTTTTTTACAAGATTTTATTTTTCCACATAGTCTCCATCCTTTTCTACGGCTTTCCTCCACCTCGAAACAAGGGCCTTTATTCCTTGCTGGTAAAAGTCCGCTGGGTTCCCTCGAGCCACCTCTTAGCCTCCTCAACAAACTCATCGTCACTCTGAAACTTTCTTCCACGAATAGCATCCTTCATTGGCCCAAACAAATGGAAGTCTGAAAGTGCCAAATCCGGGCTGTATGGACGGTGGAGTAACACAGTCAAGCGCATTTTTGTGATGGCCTCTCTTGTTTGCAAACTGTTGTGTGGTCTTGCGTTATCGTGCAAAAGAAGGACGTCTTCCAGTTTTCTCTCCGATCGAACTCGCTTTATACGTCTCTGGAGTTTCTGTAGGGTAGCATATATGCCTCTGAGTTGATTGTTTGTCCTTTCTTCATAATGTCCACCAGAATCGCCCCTTTCATGTCCCACAAGATGGTGGCCATAACCTTTCCCACAGAGGGAGCCATTTTGAACTTTTTCTTGCGTGGGGAGTCTGCGTGATGCCACTCCATGGATTGGCGTTTTGTTTCAGGTTCAAAGTGGTGTACCCAAGTCTCATCCCCACTCACAATTCGTGAAAGGAAGTCATCCCCTTCTGTCTCGAATCGAACCAACGACTCAGAAGTAATTTCTTTTCTTTGGGCTTTGTGATTTTGAGTCAGTTGTGGAGGAACAAACCGTGAACACACTTTTGAGTATCCCAGTTACTGAATTATCGTATTCACACTTCCTTCATTAATTCCTAGCTCCAGTGATAGCTCCTTGTATGTGACGCGCCGATTTGATCGAATGATGCTGTTAGTATATTGCACAGTGTGAGATGTCACAGCCGATGCCGGGACCGCTGCGTGGATCATCATCGAGGCTGGTTCTCCCTCTCCCCGATGATCTCACACGTTTAGACCAACCTGTCCAACTGTGCTTCGATCAACAACAGCATCAACGTAAACGTTTTGTAGACGTTTGTGAATATTTCCAGCTGTTTCCTTCTCTGCGGTTAAGAACTCGATAACAGCTCTCTGTTTACGACGCACATCACTGTCAGACGCCATTTTCGAAACTGCGTTAATTATCGGTTTTATACAAGGGCGTTTAAAAGCGGTTTTATACAAGGAGGGGAGGTTCAAACTGGAAAAATCCGGTTATGTGAAGCGCAGAAAGTTCAAACTTACGACCCAAAAGACATTTCAGCCCCATGACCTATTATTTAGCTAGAAAAAAGGGTGGGGCAAAATATATTGAGTGCCTCTAGTATTTATCGTTTTTTATATAATTTTTTAAAATTTTCCTTGGTACGAAAAGTGTTACCTCACAAACAATTACCTTATTTCATTGATGAATTATCACGCATTCGACCTCACTTATCCCAAGTTGCTGTGTTCGCGCTCACGTTATTTTCACGAGCTGCAGTGAACAGTCGGTGAAGTCCCTGCTTATAGCCGCCAGCTGAACCTACTGTAGGTAATAATAATATTATATATATATATACTGTATATATACATATATATATATTCATTCCCTCCATCGTCATTTTAAAGAATCACGATCGTGAATTATTACTCAAAGAACTGATGAGAGTCTGAACAAAATATTTAATTTCTTGTACTTTCGACTTACCACACAATTTGATAACAACTCTCAGCCTGGCACCATCATCATCTGCCTGTCACAGCTGTGAGGGTGGGACTGTGTAACGCAGTCTGTAACTGTGAGAAGAATAGTAAGGTTCTGCGAATAGAAATCGCAGACTTCACACAACAATCCAGACCTATAACAGAAAGCCTTATTAACTCCATATCATATCATTTTAGAGATCAGTCTAAAGGTAATTTATATTCTTGTTAGAGGACAAAAATTTAAGCATATCAACATTTCTGGACAGTAAATATAAACTCGTGTATCAATATAATGATCTGATAACTATTAAAGAAGTGAGCAATGGGAGAAACTGGAAAACGGATAACCAACTTGACTGATTCAGAAACAAATAACTCTTTAGAAGATGATAACAGACCCTCACTATCTTTCACCTGGTAGAATGTTTCATAAAATTGAAAATATCAACACATCTCTTTCGGGAAAACACTGGCGTGCCTCAAATAGTGAATAAAAAACAGTTTCACAAGATGAGAGAATTATTTTAGTTAAGTTTTTCTGACACTGTTTAACCGAAGGTGACAAGATTGTCTAGATCAGTTTTACTAATGAAATAGCTACATTTTAGATTAATGTCTGTGATACTGCCATAGCGTCAAATGATTATACTAACAAATTCATATGAGAGGAGTAGTCCACAGCTTTATGGGAGGGCGTTGGAACCGTGGGTAATTACATCTGTCTACCAACCTGGAATAGTCTCCACTGTCTTTCTCTCTCTCTCTCTGTCTCTCTGTCTCTTATACCATCATCCACACACACACACACACACACACACACACACATTATATGTAAATATGCAGACTTAAACGTGTACCTTATGACAATTCCGCACTTCACAGAGGTCGTGCTCAAGACAAACTTCACGAGCTGGAAATACTGAATGAACGAGTCGTTTCCTTGAGTTAACAACATCACATGACTATAGGTACGCACAGCTCATCTGGAATAACACGAACTTAGTCTAAGTGCTTAGTCTAAGTTTAAAGCCCGAGAAGTATAATTCTCTTTATGTAAAAGTTTTCACTATTTTTATTTAATGTCAAAGTTTTAGCAAAATATATTTGTTTGCATTTGGTTTATAAGATTTAATGCAAAGATTTTCTAATTATAAAGCTAATACATTCCTAAATTTCATATTTAATTTGACGTTTAATATTTTAAAATGAATTATCTTTTGGCCTCAACGTTTACGCAGTGCAGTTCTAACTTGTAGTGAGATCGCTCCTACTGGTGTCTCCCAAATTTGTATATTGAAACAACCTGAAATCCCGATTAATAATGGCATACTAACAAAAATCTAGGAGTAATGTCCATTACTATTGTTTACTAATTATCAATTTCTCGTGTGTAATCTAGTATTAAAAAGACATTTCTTGGAATTGTTTAGTTCTTATCTCTCATGTATAATATTGATTTCTTTGTATGGTATTGGTATAATGCCTTTAAAGGTGACCTTGCATTTGTCATGTCAGTAGTGATAATTTAAGATTAATACATGCTTTAACTGTTAATAATACTTATTTACTTATTTATTTATTTATTATCAATTAATAACAACTAGTTGTTTGTTTTTAATAAGAGCCCAGTAAAGTCTAAAGCTTAAGGACCAAATTAAATAAAATAAATAGTCGAGCTTTACAATTATTCATGTCATTGTAAATTGTAAAACGAATGTATTTATCTTATTATTAATAAAGGTTATTCAATTCAATTCAATTCAGTTCAACCTCAGTCGGCAAAACCTACGCTACATTTGTGAGACTGGTTATTTTGTGAACTACAATAATGATAATAATATGAACTTTAGGGACCACCGTCTTAATGATAAGATGTTTCAAAGTACACAAATACAAAGTTTAACGAACACCATTTTATTGCTAAGCTCGATATCAACTGTCAATATAGAAATGAAACAGACAGACACCTCTATTTTCATGTGTACGAATCAGTGTTGAATTTTAGGAGGGTTGCTTCAGTCATGATGACTGGATTATCCATAATTCATATTTATTTTTATGCTATAAACTTTATATAAAAAAATCTAAATAATACAAAATAGTTCTTGCAAGAATAATTAACACAGTTTCGCTACTTGTGTACTCTGTTCAAAATAAAACTCTTGTAATAATTGGATCTTATCTACAGTACAGTGAACCCCCGCCTCATCTGATGGATCCGTCTGGGGTACAATTTTCGCTATCACGAACGTTTAGAATGATACGATGTACGTAAGGTTTTACGTGCGTGTCTGAAATAATAGCTTCAGAACTCATTCACACTATGCATCAAAACGACTAAACCTATGTCATTCATTACTGCCAGGAGTTATTTGTGGAAGAAGATTTATAGGAAAGCTTGAAAAAAGTAACTCCAGAACTCACTCACACCATCCCATTACCCCATCTGCAACCCAATATTCGTCACGTAGAGACATTAACGTATGCCACATATCTTATCCCAGCTAACGCTCTCTCTCTCTCTCTCTCTCTCTCTCTCTCTCTCTCTATCTACTTATTTTTCAGTTTGATTTAATTTTCTCCATGAAACGTTTTATATAATATATATATATATATATATATATATATATATGCGCATCGGTGGTGTAGTCGTCAACATCGCTGACTACGAATCCATCGGCCCAGGGTTCGATTCCTGGTGACGACAGGCGGCGCGCAGCTAACCCCAATGTTTATCCTTCCACACAATAAAAATTAGTGGGAAATTGGTACCCCGGGTAGCCTAGTGGTTAAGTCGCTGGGCTGCTGATCGGGAGGTCGTGAAATCGAGTCCGAACAAGAACTTTGTAATTTCTGACCGGCCGAATTGTTCGTCAGAATGAACAATTCGGGTGGAAGCAAACCGAAGGTATATGATACAACTCAAAATGGTCCCCTGAGATAACTTTTATATAACACACAGACTGCGCATAGGACAAGGAACCATTCCAGGATATTAAATCCACTATGGTCCGAATAAATAATAGCAAATGGCAAATACAAAAGTTTTTCATTTTCATTATTGAAACCCAACACGAGCAATGGGTCACTAGCAAAGAGGCCCCAAAATATAGCCTTCTTCACCAGCTATCTGTTAAGCAGATAGGACCCAGCTTTGGAACAGGGTCTAGGGTTTAAAGCTAGAAACGTATTGCATTTACTTTGGATCGAGTTCACATCAAAGAAAAAGGGCAACTATTGTATTTTTAGCCAAAATTCAAAACTTAAACCACAACCGGAAACTTTGAGCGTCCACTTTTCGAGGCACTTGAAACGTCTGTTTAACGTGATAAAACTCAGAATGGTCTCCTGTGATAACTTTTATGTAATACACAGACTGTGTATAGAACAAGGAAACCTTCTGCGATATTAAATCCACTATGATCCGAATAAGTAATAGTAAGTGGCAAATACAAATTTTTTCTTTTTCAGCATAATCTGTGTAAAGTGTTTTCTTTACTTTATATTAATCTGTGACCAAAATACTGAGAAATTTTAATATTAGTATAACTGCTGGATCCTCAACTTTATATTTACTTATATATATATATATATATATATATATATATATATATATACCCATACTGTGTATATATATATATATATATATATATATATATACCCATACTGTGTGTATATATACGTATATATATATATATACCCATTCTGTGTATATATATATATATATACCCATTCTGTGTATATATATATATATACATACATATTAGTGGTGGACCGGATGTCAGTTTTTAAACATCTGCGGATGCGGATCTATAATTTCAATATCCACGGATGCGGATATTTATTTAATCTATCAATATAATATAGAATTATGAATATATGACAATTTTTCAAATTTCGTGATATTACTATTACGGCAGGCATGCATAAGAATTAAAATTAATATTAATGTTTTCAATATGATAAAAATAATAACTTTCTCAAGGTTTCAGCCAGAGAAAATTCAATGAAACAAGTTTCATTCAATTTTATGGGTTACCAGGTATTTATATTTTGAGGTTTATATATTTGTTTGTTCATTAATAATTAATACTTCACATGAAATGTGCATGACTGTGCCTTATAAGCTACTTTATAAGCTAATTTAATTGTAAATTGCATAATTTATTAGAGGTAATATCCGCATAACATCCGCAGTGAGGATGCGGATGCGGATGTTAAAAATGATGCGGATATCCGGTCCACCACTAATATATATATATATACGTTAACCCCTCCGTCTATGGCCTGGGTTGGTTCGAAGTCGACGGGGATCTGGTTAGGAGGTAGCAACGGATTTGTTACTTGCAGTAGTTTCTTCTATACTATCTCCGAGTTCTTCTATAGTGGCTCGGAGGATTTTGAGAGGCTTATTAAATTCTCTGAGGGTTGCCCCCGATTCTTCTTGTAACGTATCGGGATATTTAAATGATTAAGTTCTCTGAAGAGAGCACGGCTCGAAGGAGAAGATAAAAACTGTTTCTTACTGTAATTTACTGCTAAAATGTACAGGTAGTGCTCAGCCTCGTAATCTAAATCAGAATGAACATGGAAGAAATTATGGGGGGTTTATATACCCCTATTCAGCTAACATCATTATTATTAAATGTTGAAAAGGCTGTATTATTTTTGCACAATAGTTAAAAATAAAGCAAACTTTTTTGCTGTGACAATGGTTAAACAGATAAACAGGATATAGGAAGAGGAAGTCATATTTCTATCTTAAACAGCGTATTTTCAGATCTGAAGTTTTCCGGGTCTGCCAAGTGAATTAGAAGTGGAAATTGAACTATGCATCTTTACACTAAAATATGCATATGAGCAAAAATTAAAGGTTTAAGATTTACAACTAAATGCTTAGGCAAGACATGACCTCATCTTTTATAACGAAGAGAAAACGTATACAAAACATGAACATTGCAATAGTTATTTAGAATTCATTATTAAGCTAAATCTAAAAATGATTAAGAAATTTTTAAAAAGAACAAGTCATCAATTATTTGGTAAAGTAGAAAGCAAATAAAAAATTTATCCCAACGGAAAAATAATAATAAAAAAAATATCAATATCGCCGAGTATACATTCCTAAATGGCGACATAATGTCAGGTCGTATATTGAGTACAATCCCAAGTACATCACTGAGTACGTTGTAATTTTGGTTTATTACAATTAGGATTATAATTACCAATTAATTCACATTCGCTTATTATTGTTAATTACAGTTTTATTAAAGTACATTAATTACATTATAATAAATTATTATCGTTAATTATAGTTTCATTAAAGTACATCAATTACATTATATTAAATTATTACAGTTAATTATAGTTTCATTAAAGTACATTATTTACATTATATTAAATTATTATCATTAATTATAGTTTAATTAAAGTACATCAATTACATTATATTAAAGTATTACAGTTAATTACATAACTATAGTTTTTTTACAGTATTTCATATTTATAAACAATTAGGATGTTAGGAGTATAACATAAAGTACATGGGCACATACGGTATATATATATAACAAACAAAATAATGTTTTATAAATTAGAAGCAAGCGAGAGGAGATTTTCACCTCAGAAGCGCTCGCTTTCGCTGTGGTTAGCGGAATTCGAACACTTGCATAAGCATTTATGAGTATTGCGAGATATTAATTACTTTAAAGAAAAGAAATAAAAAGAATACATGTGAACGTACTTACATGTAAGGTAACTACGTACGTGATCATGATCATTTGCGAACATGTACGAATGCATAAAGTTTTGTACACACATTAGTAGTCACACAATAGGTTGACAGTAGGTAGACAATAAGTAGCTGAATGAATAATTAATAAAATTAACAAAAGATAAAGGTGAAGAAAGGAAATGGACGTATGAATGAACAACATAGAAATAATAATAGGTTAAAGAATTTACCATACATTGAATACTAAAGATATGATCGGTATTCAAGGTATGGAAAATGTGAAGGGAATTACGCTACTTTATGACGTCATAGCTATTCAAATTATGACATACGTCAATTCATAATTATTACGTCATAGTTATTTAAGTCGTACGTACAGTATAAGTCATTATTGGGAGAACTTAGAGGAAACGAATTAAAGAGATAAAGTAATGAAGGGTTTACAGCCATGGTACAAAAGTGAGTGAAATTATTAATTCAATAAATATACTTGTACGAGTATACAGTAAATATTAAGGAATTGGTACTTTTGAGGAAGAATTAAGTAAATGAATAAAGCACAAACAAGGGTTCAAATCAAACCACATTCAATGTGCATGCATAATCTAATAAAATTTAGGGATGAGGGTTAGATGCAAGACATCAATAATTAATTATAATAAATTCTATAATAAATGGAAAATGGAGATATGGATAATATTGTGATGGAAATGTTAAACGATCTAAACCGTCAATTGTCTTGTTTGTACTTTAAGGGAATGAAATTAAGGGACATTCGTTTCTCACAACGAACCTTCAATGACACATGGATTCGACTTAACCATAGAAATGATAGGTCGCATGGTTGTGAAACAGCAAACATAGAAGGCAACAAATAAAATTTTTATCCAAACTCGCGTTAGGCGATTTTGGTTCTTATGTAAAAATGAATATTTGATTACATAGGAAGTATTCATTGTTCATTTTTACAGAGCTCTCCTCTCTAGAATGATATTAATACAATACAATTAATACATAAAATACAATACAATTAATGCAATACAATAATATAACATCCCAACTAATTCAAACTAGATGATGACTAATGGTTTTTATAATTACAAATTTATATACAGTACGTGATTTGGGGTGGTAAAGTACAATGAACATTAATCAAATCTAATTCTAGACAACCAGTTAAGTTAGACAACCAATGATATTGTTAAATTTAAATTTTAAGGTTCAGGAATTTCCAAAGTTACCATGATCGTACATTTAATAAACTAATTTGATGGACTAGTGTAGGTAAAAATCGACTTAAATTTTATTGTTGGATAGAGTCTTCAGCGGTGGGAGAACGGTCGTATTGCAAGTATGAACAAGTTTGTATAATATTAAAATTTAGTTAACAAAGTAAAATTAATTTAGTAAAAACATTAAAATTTATTTAGTTACAGTTTTTAGATACTAGATGTCGTTAACCATTAAGAATATACAGGGAGAAGAAAGATAGAATTACGTAATGGATGATGATAGACCTGTGGTCAAGTGTGTATTTGTGTGTATTAGGTACAGAGTGTAAGTGGTTGCTTAAAATAACTTAATAAATGCATGAGCAAGGGTATATATAGTAAGCAACAATTATTACGATTAAATAAGACTTAAATAAACTACAGTAAATATCATAGTTAGCACTTACACGCAATTAAATAGTTTATTGTGATATCTAATGATTTTAGAATAAGGTTTGTGTATATATAGTGTATATAGTGTGCATAAATGGCGTGTGTATGTGTAGGGATTCGGAAGGTTTTCGAATTAACAAAGCTTAGAAATAGTGTATAATAATTTAAAATGGGAGTAGGGTTATAAAATCCTTTAAGTTTAAGTGAATTATTATTAAATTCTAATACAGGTAGCATTAATGGCAATGTATTCGGCCAATAACATCCACAGCCATTTAGTAACAGTATATCACCATTAATATTAACCAGAAGTATCAGTACGATAATTGAATATTATTTGACGATTTGACGGGGCATAGGTGATAGCAGGATTTAGTGAAATTCATGGGGAGAGTACAATCATGTAATTAGTAATATTAGAATGGTGTAACAAAATTATTAGAAGGGGAAAAATGGTGTTCTGGTATAGTGTCAAAATTGGCTATAATTTCGTTTGGTACGTTAACAGATGGTATAATAACAATTTAACAACAATTACTCAAGATTAATCGAATAAAAAAAAAAAATTTAAATAAAAATTAAAAATAGAAATCAATTATGAACTATAATGAACTGAACATGGGGTTATAGGTTCTATATAATACTCTTAAAAATAAAAAAAACAATTTAACCTAAATTGAGGTTATGTTCGGTCATACGGGTAAATTTCACGAACATACGGAGCAAGGTAAATTTAGAGTACTACAATCGGGGGAATTGAGAGTGACCAATCGGGGAGATATGATGTCTGAAATTAACAATATGTCTTTTCGTGAGCACTTTGCTCTTTAGAAAAACATTGCTCGTCACACTGTTCAGAACACAAATTAAAGGAGTTCAAACAAAACGGAGGGACGGCATGTTCCTCCCCATAGTAATTTAAAAAGTCATTGGAACATGATCGATTAGTTACTACACTATTACTTTCATCATATACATCATAATAATTATAAAAATCGTTACAAACACTTGTAAAAACGGTTTTGGTTACAAACAATAAAATATATAATTTCACCTATATATTTATATACGCAACTACTGCATGCAAAAAGAGACAAATCTGTCAATTTCCTTCTTCTTACAACAAAAAAAAAAGAAGGTTGAATTAGACACAAACCTGCCAATTCAGGTTGAATTAAATTCTCTTAAATTCAGGTTCAATTAAATTCTCTTAAATTCAGGTTGAATTAAATTCTCTTTTACAACAAAAAAGGGTTGAATTAAATTGACCGTACTGAACTGACTTGAACGTCAAACTGACTTAAACTTTAAACTGACTTAAACTGACTTGGGACTGACTACAACTGACTTGGGACTGACTACAACTGCCTTGGGACTGACTACAACTGACTTGGAACTGACTACAACTGTCTTGGGACTGCCTACAACTGTCATGAAACTGACGACAACTGACTACAACTGTCTTGGGTCTGACTACAACTGTCTTGGGACTGACTACAACTGATTTGGAACTGACTACAACTGATTTGGAACTGACTACAACTGACTTGTAACTGACTACAACTGACTGGGGACTGACTACAACTGTCTTGGGTCTGACTACAACTGTCTTGGGACTGACTACAACTGATTTGGAACTGACTACAACTGATTTGGAACTGACTACAACTGACTTGCAACTGACTACAACTGACTGGGGACTGACTACAACTGACTTTAAACTGACTGACTGGCTGACTTAAAACTGACCGACTTGAAACTGACTGATTGACTTGAAACTAACTGACTGACTGACTTAAACTGACTTGAACTGACTGACTTAAACTGACTTGAACTGCTATCAAGTATTTCTACAAATCTCTGGGGCGGTTGTCCCTCTGGATGCAACCTACTGACTTGAACTGCTATCAAGTATTTCTATAAATCTCTGGGGCAGTTGTCCTTCTGGATGCAACCTACTGACTTGAACTATCAAGTGTCTCTATAAACTATAAACTCTCTCTATAAGCTATCTCTTTCTATATTATAATAATGCACAATAAATGCACAATAATTGCAAGTCAATTCAATTCAATAATTTGAAAAAATTGAAAACAAAATTAAAAAATGTAAACAACATTTCACTCGAATGTACGCGAAGGTACGATAATATTATGATTGATACATTAAATAAAATTATTCTATACTAACTATAATAGTGGAAATAACTTGGTTTCAATAAATGTGTCACTGGTGTATGAAATGTTCATTGTGTTTTTTTGTTACTTCTGGCTTGATACTAATTACACCGGTCTGCATGAAAATCGATTTCTTTATTTTGAGTTGTGATTCTGAAGCAGTTCGCTGCGCTGAATTAAAAAATGCTACCAGTTTTTTTCTATCACCCACAGTTTTAAAGTTATTAGCAAAACAATTTTGGGGCGTTTTGTAATTTTTTACCTTTTGTATTTTTAATTAATTTCGTTTTTTCATATTTTTCAGATAGATAATTCTAACATTACGTCTTTAAAATTTTAATAATGGCTTCTAGAGGATGTACCCATAGTCCAGACATATTTTATTATATTTGTGGTCGGTATGTTGTTGTAAAACAAAGGACAAATGTAACGACCTTCATTAAGAGAGCTTATCATGCTTATTTTGGAATTAAATTAGGAGATCAAGACAAAAGTTGGGCTCCACACAAGGTTTGTCTTACGTGTGTTGCGGCACTAAGGTATGGAAAACTGATGAGTGGGTAGTTGGGAGGTAACGAAAATGGTTCACTGAGTAGGTAGGTAGTTAATCTAACAATTATTAAATTCCTTTTATGTCAATAACTGGGTGGATGAAACCAATTGGTTGCTCACCAGTTATTCTCCACACTAGTATTATATACTGTGTGAGAAGAGCGTGCTCGGTAATAGATATACATTACCGCTCAACTAACCGAGGAAAAAACCAAGACAACGCTGGTGGAAAAAGCCCCGCGAAGAGGAGAACAAAGGAGAACGAAAACGAGGAACGGGGCGAGAGGACGCAACTGGAGAAGGGACGAGAACAGACACCGAAGAAAGATCCCCACCAGCAAGTACGCTCTCGACAATTAAACAGGAAGGAGAAAAGAGACTCTCTAATAACTAGCAGTAAGTGACTAATTGTGTTTTTAACCCAGGTTTACATAGATTCATTAAATTAAGCTGGGTCAGACAACTTAGGCCTACATTGTGGCCTAAGACCCAGCATCAACTCATAGCTTAACAAAGGTGAAGGTAGATTGCCCTAACCTAATTTGGTGAGGAATCCTACTGTGGACCTCAATTTATCTGCCCGCTCTGGACCATTTCCGGAATCTCTAGGCTGACCCCTCTAGGCTAGACTTGATCTACTCTATAGTTAGACTGGAGATATAAGGGGGGTTAATTGTGGACCAATTCATGTAGAGCATTTTTCGCATTGGTGGTCCGTGTGTGGGGAATTTACAAACCTTAACCTTACTTAACAAAAATTGCAGAATTAGGCTAAATGGTCTAGCCTAAGCCTAAGCCTAAGCCTAACCTAATCAAGCCTAATTAGGTCTACAACCTAGGGCCTAACTAGGAAACATTTACATTTAAGGAGTCTCATTCTCTTATAAGAGAAAAGTTTACATAGATTCATTAAATTAAGCTGGGTCAGACAACTTAGGCCTACATTGTGGCCTAAGACCCAGCATCAACTCATAGCTTAACAAAGGTGAAGGTAGATTGCCCTAACCTAATTTGGTGAGGAATCCTACTGTGGACCTCAATTTATCTGCCCGCTCTGGACCATTTCCGGAATCTCTAGGCTGACCCCTCTAGGCTAGACTTGATCTACTCTATAGTTAGACTGGAGATATAAGGGGTGGGTTAATTGTGGACCAATTCATGTAGAGCATTTTTCGCATTGGTGGTCCGTGTGTGGGGAATTTACAAACCTTAACCTTACTTAACAAAAATTGCAGAATTAGGCTAAATGGTCTAGCCTAAGCCTAAGCCTAAGCCTAACCTAATCAAGCCTAATTAGGTCTACAACCTAGGGCCTAACTAGGAAACATTTACATTTAAGGAGTCTCATTCTCTTATAAGCTTAGACCTGAGTGACACATAAGTACTTGGGGGGGATTAAACCAAATTTAAACTTGACTGTTTTGTCTGTGCTCTCTCTTCTCTGGTAATTTCTTCTTGTCCTCTATTTCATTACGATCCCCAGTTCAACAATTTTGACTTAGACATGGACAGTGCGGAATTGAAAAAGTTAAAAAAGAAAAGGGGGGCAAAGTTGGGAGCTGTTACAAAGGCTGTGAACACTTTTAACAATATTACACAACCAGGTAAGGAAGATTTAGAGTGTGTAATTCTTAAATTGGAAACTAAAAAGAAGGAAATAATAGCCATTAATGAGAGTATTTCAGAGTTAGTTGAATCCGAAATGGCTGAAGAACAATTGATAGACCTTTACGCTGATAATGATGATCAGGTAATCTCAATTGAACAGCAAATAAGGAGACTACGGTCTCGTTTGACTGACTTAACACCAAATAAACCTAATTCTGATTTTAATCAAAGTAGAGCTAACCTTCAACAAAATTTAAGTGGCATGCTAAATCCTGAGTCACAAGAATGAGGGCTCAGTTACCCATTTTGCTAGTACCAACATTTGAAGGGGACACGGTACAATTCCCCTCTTTCATTGACAAATTTGAGAGTTTAATAGGTAATAAACCTTATATTTCAACTGTTGAAAAGTTTAGCTACTTAACTAGTTTCCTTAAAGGCCCAGCCTATAACCTGATAGCCTATTTACCAGTCGTAGGGAATTCATATGAAGTAGCTATTGATCTCTTAAAACGTAATTACATTAATAAAGATGAGATTGTATATGAATTATCTCAACAAATTTTTGATTTTGCACCCATAAAAGATAACCATAGTGATATGGAAATTTTTTATACAAAATTAGAAGCTATTATAGGACAACTAGTTAGCAATGAGATAGATATTAAAGCTTCATCTTGGATTATACAAGGCATAGTTCTTAGGTGCCTTCCTTTGAGGGTTAAAGATATTTTAATTCTAAAGACGGGAGAAAATTATCCTAATCTAGAAAGTATCAGAAAACACTTTCCCAATATCCTAACTAATTACAAATTGAGAGATTTTCCAACACAAAATAAGACCCAGACTATGGATAAACCAAAGACTGTTCCCAGAGACCAACTAGCTACAGCCAAACAGACAAAACTTGATACTGTAGAATCAAATGTGACCAACTATAATATACGAACACCTACATTACAGAACTTTAATGTAACTGCTGCCTCAACTTACACACTACATTGCAAATTTTGTGCAAGTAATGAACACAGTAGTACTGGGTGTGATAAATATTCAGACTTTAACCAAAGAGCTAAAAGATGTGAACAGTTGAACCTATGTAAAAAGTGTACTGGCCAGCGACATTATAAGAAAGACTGTAAATCTAGGTTAAGATTCAAGTGTAAGTTTTGTAAAAGTTTACGACATGTCTCATCAATGTGTGATTCACCAAAGTGTCCAAACAATAGTACTCAAACTCAAAAGATACCTCCACCAAACAAAGGTAATCAAGAAAATGCCACTTTCATGGGACATTCTGTTTGTTCAAACAACGTAACAAGAAACACTGAGATTCTTTTACCAACTATTACTTTGGACTTAGTGAATAGTGAGGGTAGCACCACTCCAGTGAGATGTCTTATAGACTGTTGTTCTCAACAAACATTTGTTTCACAAAATGTAGTAAATAAATTGGGTTTGACACCAACCCGAATGAACAAAAACTCAATATTGCATCCTTTGTTAAGGATAACTCGGACAAAAATAGCTATAAGACAATTGACCTGGAACTACAGTTAGAAAATAAATAAGAGAAAATTGAAGCAGTTATTATTTCTAAAGTAGGACAAAACAAACTGGTTATACCCAAACTAGAACAAACCATAAATCATTTGGGAAAACACTACAAAATAGCTGATAGACATATCACAAACAACACAGTAGCTAACATTGAAATGTTAATAGGGGCAGATTATATTAATCTTATTCATAAGGGCATAGTAGATATAGGTAATGGTATAGCTATTCAGACTCCATCAGGGATAGCCCCTTTGGGTGATCTATCCAAATACAACCTAGACCTAAACCAAAATAGTTCATGACCAACAAATACTATGTGCCTCAACTCAGTCCTACATAACACCTGTAAGAATAGCAACACTTTGAATAATATTATCTCAACTGAGAACATTAATTCATCATTATCAAATGAAACTTTGGATGAGGCAATTCAAACTTTATGGTTGCTAGAATCTGTGGGTATACATGACACAAATCAAACTTCAGAAGATCAGTTAATGGTAGAAAGATTTGAAGACACCATTCAGTGCAAAGACAATAGTTATTTTATTGAGTTACCTTGGAAAATAAATTGTCCAACTTTAAGAGACAATCTCAAAGTAGCTAAAGGACATTTATATAAAGTAATGAAAAAACTCAAACAAGATAATAATATTAAAACATATAATGATGTCTTCAAAGAACAGCTACAGAAAGGCTTCATTGAAGAAGCAACAAATAACCCTTTTAAAAAAGATGGTTGTCATTATTTAACCCACAGGGGGGTTTATCGACAAGATGCCCCAACAACAAAACTCAGAGTAGTATATAACTGTAGCCTCAAAGACAGTGATAAACACAGTTTGAATGATTGCCTGATTGAGGGTCCTAATCTCATTTCTGACCTTGTGAAGATCTTACTGAGGTTCAGGTTAGATAAATATGCCGTACAAAGTGACATTTCAAAGGCATTTTTGAGAATAAATCTTAAAAATGAATATGATAAGAACCAACTTAGGTTCTTATGGTTCAAGGATCCATTTGATTTGAATAAAGGGTTCATAACCTATAGATTTAATGTTGTGTTGTTTGGAGCCAATTGCTCACCTAGCCTATTAGCATTGACAATTGGACATCATTTAAACCAGTTTAATAACTCTTTAACATTGAACTTCCTTAAGGAACATTTTTACGTAGACAATCTAATAGGCTCAACAACAACAAAATCTGAATTATCTGAAGTCTATGAACACTCTCAAAACATTATGCAACAAGGTAACTTTGAACTTAGAGAGTGGATTTCAAATGATGAGGATTTAAACAAAAAGATTTTAAAGGATAATAATGGTCTTACTGAGCCATCAGACAGAGTTAAAACTTTAGGTATGAACTGGTATTTGGATGCAACTTCTAACAGTCATGATTCAATCTGTACTAAAGGTTTTAAACTTGATGAGGAAGCAAATACTAAAAGACAAATATTATCAGAGGCTTCCAAAATTTTTGATCCTATGGGTCTATTCCTGCCTTCAACAATAAAATCAAAGATTCTCCTCCAAGAAATTTGGAGGACAAATGTTGGGTGGGATGATCCAATAACAAATGAAAATCAAAAATCTTGGAAGAAGTTAGCTGCTGATTTAACAAAAGTGCAGAACATTAAAATTCAAAGGTGCTGTGGGTTTAGGGATAAGCCCCAGAGACTTCATGTGTTTGCTGATGCAAGCACACAAGCTTATGGGTGCTGTGCGTATCTTGTAAGTCCTACAGAAAGTCATCTAATTTATGCAAAAGGGAAAGTTGCACCACTCAAACCTACCCGAACCATACCTCAACTGGAACTATTGGCTGCTGCATTAGCCATTAAAACCATTTCATTGCTTAAGGATGCTTACCATGATGTGAACATAACTCATATCCACATCTGGCTTGACAGTCAGATTTGTCTTGCCTGGATACGGAATGATAGCATTAATAGTAAGAATATCTTTGTAAGAAATAGGCTAAAAGAAATAGCTGAAGCTAATGAAAGCCTACAAGTAAACTTTCACTATGTTCCAACTAAACAAAATCCAGCAGACTTTCTGACCAGAGGTTTATCCTACAAGTTGTTGAAGTCAAACAAAACTTGGTTTATGGGACCTAAGTGGCTCTGTAATACAGACCAATGGCCTGTGGAACAAGTTAACTTGACATTAAATTTAATCTTTTCAAATGAAAAGGTTGAACCAATCACTAATTATGAAATTTATTCTGATTTCAACAAACTTGTCAGGGTTACAGCCTACTGTTTGAGGTTTGCTCACAACTGTTTAACTACAATTAACAAACAGCTAAGTAAAAATAATCATAATTATACAGAAGTTGCAACCAAATACTGGATAGGCCATGCACAACAAAAAGAGTACAATAAAGAGTTAGAATTCTTGACTAATGGGAAACAAACAAAAGAACCTGTACCATCAGTAGTTGTGGATCTAAACTTGTTCAGAGATGAGGAAGGCCTTCTAAGGTGTAAAGGGAGATTAGACAAATCAAAACTGTCATACAAAAGCAAACATCCAATCCTTTTACCTAGATTTAGCTATTTGACAACATTAATCATCAGAAAAACACACAATGATGTATATCATATGGGGGTACCACAGACACTAACTACATTAAGAAAAACTTATTGGATACCCAAGGGAAGGATCACTGTTAAAACAGTCCTGAGTGAGTGTGTCACATGTAAGCGTATTCATGCTAGGCCCTATAGGAAACCAAATCCTTCTGCTTTGCCAGAGGAGAGAGTTACTCTCAACAGACCTTTTGAGACTGTAGGCATTGACTATACAGGAGCATTGACTGTAGGGGTAGTTGACACTGAACAAAAAATGTACATTGTACTGTTTACATGTGCTGCCTCACGAGCTGTTTATTTGGATGTTGTGGAGGACCTTACAGCAGAATCTTTTGTTGCTGTCTTTAAGAGATTCTGTGCACGACATTCAGTACCCAAGACAGTTTGGACTGACAATGCTACATATTTCAAGGCTGGTGAACAAGTCATCCACGACTTGTTAAGCGATGAAATCACACAATTATATATACAAAATTCAAATATAAAGTGGAAGTATATTCCGGTTGCCTCTCCTTGGTATGGTTCTATCTGGGAGAGGAATATACAAACAGTAAAGAATTGCTTGAAGAAAGCAATTGGCAAAAAACAGATACACTTATTTGGGTTGCTCACTCTCCTGGCTGAGATTGAGAACATCATTAACAATAGACCACTCACTTATGTGAGTGACAACATTAATGACCCGGAACCATTAACTCCAAATCATTTGATTCGGGAGAACAAGTTAGTCTCCTGCCGGACTACAATATAGACTCTTCAGAAGACCCAAACTGGACTCAACATGATGAGCTCCAGACTAAGTTACAACATTTAACTAGAGTTAAAGCTCATTTCATTAAACAGTGGAAAACTGAGTACTTGATGGGTCTAAGGGAGAGACATAAACAAATGACTAAGAAGGATTGGTCTGACACAATTAAGGTAGGGGACCTTGTTCTCATACATGACAGTACTCCAAGACAATACTGGCCTCTGGCTAGAGTTTCAGAACTCAGACCAGGGGCAGACGGGGTAGCAAGAGTTGTCAAATTAAGGACTTCAACGGGTGACACAACAAGAGACATTTCTCTTTTGTACCCTTTAGAGTCTGGACCCAAAACAATGGACTTTGGAGAACCTTCTCCACTGACAGTAACAACTGGAGACACTGAACTTCCAGTAACTATTCCTTTGACAGTAGGAGTGGTAACGCATCCTACTACAACATTGACAGACACAAGACCTCAGCGACAAACAGCACTAAAGGCGCGACTATTTTTACAACAAAAAATAGATGCTGGGGAATTGTAATTTTATCTTCTAACTTTCATTTTTTCTTTTCTTATGGTAAAGACCATAGACAGTTTCATCCTATGGATGTATATTTTCTCTTCTAATTAAATGCTACACCTTCTCCATGAGAAGGTGAGGATAGGCACTGTTAATCACATTAACAGGCATTTACAGTCAAATAGTTAGCTAGTCTACACTCAGACATAAAAATTGGTGACAATGACACCAAAATTTTTATCTCCCGGGGCCCCCAGTATATGGAAAACTGATGAGTGGGTAGTTGGGAGGTAACGAAAATGGTTCACTGAGTAGGTAGGTAGTTAATCTAACAATTATTAAATTCCTTTTATGTCAATAACTGGGTGGATGAAACCAATTGGTTGCTCACCAGAGTTATTCTCCACACTAGTATTTATATACTGTGTGAGAAGAGCGTGCTCGGTAATAGATATACATTACCGCTCAACTAACCGAGGAAAAAACCAAGACAACGCTGGTGGAAAAAGCCCCGCGAAGAGGAGAACAAAGGAGAACGAAAACGAGGAACGGGGCGAGAGGACGCAACTGGAGAAGGGACGAGAACAGACACCGAAGAAATATCCCCACCAGCAAGTACGCTCTCGACAATTAAACAGGAAGGAGAAAAGGGACTCTCTAATAACTAGCAGTAAGTGACTAATTGTGTTTTTAACCCAGGTTTACATAGATTCATTAAATTAAGCTGGGTCAGACAACTTAGGCCTACATTGTGGCCTAAGACCCAGCATCAACTCATAGCTTAACAAAGGTGAAGGTAGATTGCCCTAACCTAATTTGGTGAGGAATCCTACTGTGGACCTCAATTTATCTGCCCGCTCTGGACCATTTCCGGAATCTCTAGGCTGACCCCTCTAGGCTAGACTTGATCTACTCTATAGTTAGACTGGAGATATAAGGGGTGGGTTAATTGTGGACCAATTCATACAGAGCATTTTTCGCAAAGGAATTGGAGCAAAGGTAAAAAGAAAAGTTTGCCATTTGGGATCCCTATGGTATGGCGCGAGCCTAGAAACCATACCGACGACTGCTACTTCTGTTCTTGCAATGTTAAAGGTTATAATGCAAAGAATAAAGAGATCCTTCAATACCCAAGTCTTCCATCTGCAATAAGGCCGGTACCCCATGGTCCAGAAGTTCCTATTCCCCGCCCACCCGAGAGTCTGGATCAATACAATTCAGATTTTGATTCAGCTCCAAATCCAGACAATGATGATGTTTATGAACAGCCAACAGCTGACCAAGATCCTCCTAAACCATTAACCCAAGCCAAACTAAATGACTTAGTCAGGGATATGAATCTGCCTAAGGACTCTGCAGAACTTTTGGGGTCTAGATTGCAGGAGAACAATTTATTGGCATCCGACACATACTTCGCTTGGTAAAGAAATCGTGAGAAAGACTTCGTGCCTTTTTTCGAGGAAGATGGTCCCTTGGTATTTTGCAAGGACATCACAGGATTAGTGTGGAAGCTAGGCATCGAATACCAAACCAGTGACTGGAGGTTGTTTATAGATTCCTCCAAAACCAGTCTAAAAGGAGTGTTACTGCACAACGGTAACAAATATGCATCAATCCCAGTGGCCCATTCTACTCATTTAAAAGAGACCTATGATAACATGAAACTGCTTCTGGAAAAAATTCAGTATCAAAATCACAGATGGATATTGTGTGGGGATCTCAAAGTCCTTGGCATGTTACTTGGGCAGCAATCAGGATACACTAAGATGCCATGTTTCATCTGCGAATGGGATAGTCGAGCACGTGACCAGCACTGGAAGAGGAAAACTTGGCCTCCTAGAGAGAATCTTACCCCAGGATCAAAGAACATTTTACATGAACATCTAGTTGAACCAAATAAAAATCCTCCTACCACCCTTGCACATTAAGTTAGGCTTGATGAAGCAGTATGTCAAAGAATTGAATAGAGAAGGTGAGTGTTTCAAGTACATTTGTTCAAAATATCCAAAGATTTGCTACGAGAAAATAAAGGAAGGTGTTTTTATAGGTCCTCAGATTAGAAAGTTATTGACAGACGATCATTTCCTAAATACAATGACAAATAAAGAAAAAGAAGCATGGCTTGGTTTCAAAGATGTTGAAAACTTCTTGGGAAACTACAAAAGCCAAAATTATGAAAGACTGGTGGAAAATATGCTTAGAAAGTTTTGCGCCTTAGGCTGCAACATGAGCCTGAAAGTTCACTTCTTATTTTCGCATCTTGACAGTTTTCCCGAAAATCTCGGAGATGTCAATGAGGAGCAAGGGGAACGATTTCACCAGGACATCAAAACCATGGAAAGAAGATATCAAGGAAGATGGCATACAAATATGATGGCGGATTACTGCTGGTGTCTGCAACGAGATCAGCCTAACGCACAGCATAAGAAAACATCAAAGAAGCACCGATTTAGTCGTCATTAGTCAGATCTACCTTCGCAGTCTTAAGTCTTTGGAATAAGTCCTGAAATGTTTGCAAGTAAAGAAGGTAAATATATTTTGTTTATTTCAGTTATTTTTTTATTCTTTCATAAACAAGCAATATGCTTGTCCAAGAGTTAGGAGCTATTTAATTCTGCTTTAATTAGGTTTTACTCTATCACCTAAAGATTTCGTGCTACAAGGGGTGTTGTAATACCTCATCTGTCCTCAAATGTTAACCACCCATTGATGGGAGGGGGGAGAGTATTTTGCTGGGAACGGGACTGGTTGTTATATATATTTACCCTACATTATTATGTAAGCGTTACTGTAGTCTATAACAACGAAATTTATGGTTTAGCATGTGCAATCCAATGTTGGTCTCGATAAGATGGTTCACATTTGGGGATAAATGGGGGATTTATGACACACCCTGTAGTAAGAAAACCATACGTGATAGGGAAAAACTAACTATATTTTTGAGATCAGCGCACTCAAATTATATAGAATCACCAACTAGTTTGTAAAAATCGATCGACAAGTTTCCAAATGTGTACTGGTGTTGTTAACTTAATAATACTGACTTCTCAAATGTTTAGAGATTACTTTAAAAAAAGAGCTCTGTACGTAACAAGATTCCTACGGCAAAATCCTTGGAGACGTGTCATGAAGACGTGTCTTCCTGACTACTTGTTCTTGGATGAAGACTAGGCGTGGAGAACTTGGAGTCGTGACACACCGGTTCAAGGGTGGATGTGACGAACTGGAAGTCGTGACACGCCGATCAACTGGATGTTGGTTCTAGTTCCAGAGTCTGGAAGACTGGAAAAATCCTGGAAGCAGAGGTCGCCAGTTGTTATATTTCCAGGGTCTGGAAGACTGGAAGAATCCTGGAGCAGAGGTCGCCACTTGTTAACCCCTCCGTCTATGGCCTGTGTTGGTTCGAAGTCGACGGGGGTTCTGGTTAGGAGGCAGCAACAGATTCGTTACTTGCAGTAGTTTCTTCTATGCTACTCTCCGAGTTCTTCTATAGTGGCTCGTAGGATTCTGAGAGGCTTATTAAATTCTCTGAGGGTTTCCCCCCGATTCTTCTTGTAACGTATGGGGAGATTTTAATGACTAAGTTCTCTGAAGAGAGCACGGCTCGAAGGAGAAGATAAAGACTGTTTCTTACTGTAATTTACTGCAAAAATGTACAGGTAATGCTCAGCCTCGTAATCTAAATCAGAATGAACATGGAAGAAATTATGGGGTTTATATACCCCTATTCTGCTAACATCATTATTATTAAATGTTGAAAAGGCTGTATTATTTTTTGCACAATAGTTAAAAATAAAGCAAACTTTTTTGCTGTGACAATGGTTAAACATATAAACAGGATATAGGGAGAGGAAGCCATATTTCTATCTTAAACAGCGTATTTTCAGATCTGAAGTTTTCCGGGTCTGCCAAGTTAATTGGAAGTCGAAATTGAACTATGCATCTTTACACTAAAATATGCATATGAGCAAAAATTAAAGGTTTAAAATTTACAATTAAATGCTTAGGCAAGACATGACTTTATCTTTTATAACGAAGAGAGAACGTATACGAAACATGAACATTGCAAAAGTTATTCAGGATTCATTATTAAGTTAAATCTAGAAATGATTAAGAAATTTTTAAAAAGAACAAGTCATCAATTATTTGGCAAAGTAGAAAGCAAATAAAAAATTTATCCCAACGGAAAAATAATAATAAAAAAAATAATAACAATATCGCCGAGTATACATTCCTAAATGGCGACATAATGTCGAGTCGTATATTGAGTACAATCCCAAGTAAATCACTGAGTACGTTGTAATTTTGGTTTATTACAATTATGATTATAATTACCAATTAATTCACATTCGCTTATTATTGTTAATTACAGTTTTATTAAAGTACATTAAATACATTATATTAAATTATTATCGTTAATTATAGTTTCATTAAAGTACATCAATTACATTATATTCAAATATTACAGTTAATTATAATTTC
Source organism: Bathynomus jamesi (assembly GCA_023014485.1). Classification (NCBI taxonomy): domain Eukaryota; kingdom Metazoa; phylum Arthropoda; class Malacostraca; order Isopoda; family Cirolanidae; genus Bathynomus; species Bathynomus jamesi. The sequence continues at coordinate 1,004,063 of JAJOZX010000096.1, read as the reverse complement.
ATTAAAGTACATTATTTACATTGTATTAAATTATTATCGTTAATTATAGTTTCATTAAAGTACATCAATTACATTATATTAAAGTATTACAGTTAATTACAATTAAACAGTTAACTATAGTGTTTTTTACAGTGTTTCATATTTATAGACAATTAGGATGTTAGGAATATAACATAAAGTACATGGGCACATACGGTATATATATATATATATATATATATATATATATAACATAACACACATAATGTTTTACAAATTAGAAGCAAGCGAGAGGAGATTTTCACCTCAGAAGCGCTCGCTTTCGCTGTGGTTAGCGGAATTCGAACACTTGCATAAGCATTTATGAGTATTGCAAGATATTAATTGCTTTAAGGAAAAGAAATAAAAAGAATACATGTGAACGTACTTACATGTAAGGTAACTACGTACGTGATCATGATCATTTGCGAACATGTACGAATGCTTAAAGTTTTGTACACACATTGGTAGTCACACAATAGGTTGACAATAGGTAGACAATAGGTAGCTGAATGAATAATTAATAAAATTAACAAAAGATAAAGGTGAAGAAAGGAAATGGACGTATGATTTACCATACATTGAATACTAAAGATATGATCGGTATTCAAGGTATGGAAAATGTGAAGGGAATTACGCTAATTTATGACGTCATAGCTATTCAAATTATGACATACGTCAATTCATAATTATTACGTCATAGTTATTTAAATCGTACGTACAGTATAAGTCATTACTGGGAGAACTTAGAGGAAACGAATTAAAGAGATACAGTAATGAAGGGTTTACAGTCATGGTACAAGAATGAGTGAAATTATTAATTAAATAAATATACTTATACGAGTATACAGTAAATATTAAGGAATTGGTACATTTGAGGAAGAATTAAGTAAATGAATAAAGCACAAACAAGGGTTCAAATCATACCACATTCAATGTGCTTGCATAATCTAATAAAATTTAGGGATGAGGGTTACTGTAGATGCAAGACATCAATAATTAATTATAATAAATTCTATAATAAATGGAAAATGGAGATATGGATAATATTGTGATGGAAATGTTAAACGATCTAAACCGTCAATTGTCTTGTTTGTACTTTAAGAGAATGAAATTAAGGGACATTCGTTTCTCATAATGAACCTTCAATGACACAAACATGGATTCGACTTAACCATAGAAATGGTAGGTCGCATGGTTGTGAAACTGCAAAATAGAAAGCAACAAATAAATTTTTTATCCAAACTCGCGTTAGGCGATTTTGGTTCTTATGTAAAAATGAATATTTGATTATATAGGAATTATTCATTGTTCATTTTTACACACACACACACACACACACACACACACACACACACACACATATATATATATATATATATATATATATATATATATATAAAAAGTTGAGGATCCTGCAAGTATCCTAATATTAGAATTTCTCATAGACTCTTATACAGAAAATAATAATATGGAGAAAGGAGGCACAATCCTTAGCCCTGATCATATGCCAAACCCATATTCCTGGCACTCGGTACGTGTATATATATATATGTATATATAATTATATATATATATATATATATGTGTGTGTGTGTGTGTGTGTGTGTGTGGTGTGTGTGTGAGTGTGTGTGTGTGTGTGTGTGTTTACATATTATGTGATACTTAAGATACTGACGCATCTCTTTAGATCATCACTTGAGTTATCAAATCTCAGTAACTTGGGAGCCCAAATACTCATTTTATGAGAACATTAATAACCTAATAATGCACGCATGCAGACGTAAGACAAAATTATCCTTTCAGCAATAGGTGCAAAGCATGCAAGAAGAGTTGGGTAGGCACCAACTAATATTTTTAAACTATTCTAGCACTCAGTTACTTGTAGAGAAACGATAAAAATCTACGAACCGACTAATCATTCGTGCAAAAGTAAACTTATCATCTTCATTAATGTACTTATAGAGGGAGTGGTCTAGGTCTGAGACGATCCAGTTTTACAGGTTCAGTGTTCGAGGTTGCTCCGGACGTGATGTTGGGCCCTGGAGAGGAGGTGAAGGACGAGGGGCCCTTCTCGTTGGGGTCTCGTAAAGCGCGGTCAGTGTCTGGGGGATAGGTTGCTCATAGTTGTAGCCTTGATGAAGGTGTCCCACACAAACATTCAAAAGAACGACAGTGACATCTATCTGTGAAAGGGCAACATTCAGAGCTTTGGTGCGGATCACAACTTGATTGTTCTGATGAAGTTATTTACGTTCTCTGACGTTTAATCAAATGATATTCTATATCTGCAAAAATATAGTTTGTCCGAAACTAATTACATTAATGTTATACGATCAGTAAAATATAGGAAAACTGTAATTACTAGTATGATAATATACTTTGTATATATATTATATATATATATATATATATATATATATATATATGGGATGAATTTCACAATTAAACACGTGAAATGAATGAATGCTGCAAATCCACAAGGAAAAGAAAAACGATTCCAAGGCCTTTCGTGTATTCAGAGCTACACCTCGTCAGGGTGTATTCCCTGACGAGCTCTGAATACACGAAAGGCCATGGAATCGTTTTTTTTTCCTTGTGGGTTTGCAGCATATATATATATATATTAGGCCGTTTCAAAAAATCGAAATTTATGATGGCTCAACGCACACATACTAAAAAAGTAATATGTCATGAATAAAGACTTCCTGCAAAATATTAAGACAAGAGCTTATTGCTATCCCACCCCTCCATGCATATCTATTTTACCCCTCATGAGAAAATTTTCATTTTTCTGGCAAATATATTTATTTATTTATTTTGTGATGTCCTCTTAAATTTGGTATATAAAATTCATAAATAAAATTGGAAGATAAGTAGGTCATTTTCAGGAATGGTCCAGTAACCCCCCTATATTCTTTAGAGAGAATTCTAGAAAATTCTTCCTTCAGGATAACTATTCTAGAATTTCCATTTTTTCCCTTTATGGATTATATGATGTTTTATTTGCTTTTTCAGCTATAATTACTTATATTTTCACAAGTTTACTGTTCTAGAAAGGTTACTTCATGTTACTTTACAACTTTCTTACAGTAATCAAGTCATATTATAATTTAGGTGAGTGATTAATGATTATATTATATTATATTATTATTAAGACTAACAGGTGGTAAAACTTTTTCCCTCAGAATTATGGCAAAAACCAGAAACAAGTGTGAAGTCTGGTTGGTCGGACAAGTGCTGGAAGAGGGTTTTTCTGAGAAGCAGCTTCCAACTAACAGTGATGTCCTTAAACGTCTTTTTTATCACATTAAGGTGGGAAAGCAAAATGTCTCTGTAGCTTGCGCAACTGTAGCCAACGAAGTTATTGCTATGTGGGAAAAAGCCTCCTTAATTACATCCCACAAGCCTTATATTGTCTCAAAGCTTAAAAGGCTTTACAATAAGCATGAAGGGCTGGTCAAGAACCGAACTCGATGAACTCCTACCCAAGAGAAGAGTGAAGCAGAATTTGTCACCAGCTTAAAGAAGCTTTTCGATGTAGCTCATTCAGAAGTGGAAACAGAAATAAAATTGCAGGATAAAGATTTTCTTAAGGATCAAAGGAACGATCGGAAAATGATTATGGGTCCAGAAGACAAGGAGTTTTCAAGAAAGGCAAAAGCACGACAGATAAGCATGGAAAGAATGGAAAAACCGCAGGAAATCAAAGGAAGAAATGAGGCAATTGACAAAGGTTGTGGATCTCAACCAATGTGAAAATTCCGGTTCAGGAGGAAGTGAAGAATCATCTGGTGATGAATTGTTCTACAGAGCACTCTCATCATCATCTTCAAAAAAGGAGAAGCTTGAACCAGGTGTAATTGTTAGGGATAAAAAGTTCTTGGCTGCTCTGGACCGCACTGGAACATCTGCAAGAGCTGCTATGCACATTGTGGCACCTGCCCTTTCAGCTGCTGGAGTGGAAATTGAAGAGATCACACTTTCATCATCCTCTATCTACAGGTCTCGGCGATCAACACGGATGCAGATGGGAGAAGACATTAAAGCCAGTTTCCAACCAAATACCTCTTTAATAATTCATTTTGATGGAAAGCTTCTTCCATCCATGCTTGGGGGTAAGATTGATGTAATGCCCATTGTTGTGACTGGTGCAGGCGAATTAGAAAAATTACTGTCTATTCCAAAGCTTATTTCTGGAATGGGAGAAGAAATGGGGAGAGCAGTTTTAGATGTCTTGAAGCAATGGCCACAAGTAAATGAGTGGGTAGCAGGCCTTTGTTTTGATACTACTGCAAGCAATACAGGTATCCATGCTGGGGCTTGTACCATCATCCAAAAGGCCCTTCAGAGATCACTCCTTTTTCTGGCATGCCGTCACCATATCCACGAGCTTCTTATCACTGCAGTTTTTGACATGTTTTTCTCTTCTTCGGGTCCACAAATTCCTTATTCAATCGATTCAGAGATTGTTGGGATAACATTGATCAGCAGAATTACAAGCCCTATGAACCCAATGATCTCACCTCAGAATCTTTAGATCATTGGATCTTGAAGCACAGAGACAAGCTTATTTCTTTCATCAACTCCAAACTTCAAGAGGGCCACACTCGAGGTGACTACAGGGAATACTTAGAACTTGCACTTATCTTCCTTGGTTGTCCAATGCCTAAAACAAATAAAGGCTCTGATAGCAGATTCCACTACCCATGAGCTTACAGCAGAGCTAGATGGATGGGAAAGGGCATCTATTCCTTAAAAATTTACTTATTTAGGAACCAATTCCTTCTCACCCCTCATGAAAAACAAGCTCTGATACGAATAAACGCCTTTTCAGTGACAGTTTATCTTCAAGCTTGGTATACATCTCCAGTTGGAATTGATGCTCCAGCAAATGATTTGGCCCTCCTCAAGATGCTACATATCTACAAGATCCAGGTTGATAAGGAAGTGGGTGCTACGGCCCTCAAAAAACTTCAGAACCATGGTTGGTACTTGAGTGAGGATCTTGTAGGATTTGGCTTTTTCTCAAACCTCGTGACTGAAGATGATAAGATTCTAATGCTCCACAACCTTCACCACGCGCCTCCTCGAAAAGTGAGGGCAAGAAAGGTGGACCCCCGAGTGTTGCAAAACCCCAATGACTTAAAGATTACCAGTTTTGTCACAACTCAAACACAAGACTTCTTCAAGTGTTTGAAAATAGAAATTCCCAAGAAACTTGAAGACATTGAGGAGCACCGTAATCGGGTCATGGCAGTCAAAGTAATCAACGACTGTGCTGAACGAGGAGTCAAACTGGCTACAGAGTTTAATGAGAAGCTCACAAAGAGTGAGGAAGAGAGACAACTGGCCTTTCAAATCATTGAAAATCAGAGAAAGGAGGTCCCTCAGCCACTGAAATCCCTATATTCTTAATCAATATATGTCTTAAACAGAATTTAAGTCGCTTTGTTTTAAAACATATTTTTCGTTCAGTCTTATATTTGCTCTAATTATCCATTAATGTAAAAGAAGTGCCATCTGAGGGGTGTCTTTTTATCATTCAAATAAAATGATATTTTGTCTATTTGTTTTTCTTCCTTTATATAAAAAAATAAGTGTGTGTGCGTTTATCAAAATTCAATTTGAAAAATTACCATATAATCGTGAAACGGTCTAATATATATATATATATATATATATATATATATATATATATGAAAAGATTCATGGAGAAAATTAAGTCATACTGAAAAATAGGTAGAGAGAGAAAGAATTGGGATAAGATATGTGGTATGTGTTAATGTCTCTACGTAACGAATGTTGGACTGCAGATGGAGTAATGGGATGGTGTGAGTGAGTTCTGAAATTACTCTTTTCAAGCTTTCCTATAAATCTTCTTTCGCAAATAACTTCTACCAGCAGTGGATGACATAGGTTGGGTTGGTTTGATGCATGGTGTGAATGAGTTCTGAAGCTATTATTTCACGCACGCATATAAACACTTAAATACATATTCATTTTATCATTCTAAACGATCATGATGGCTAAAATCGTAATCGAGACGGATCCTTCAAATAAGGCAGGGGTTCAATACTAAAACTGATATGGAAAATCTTGTCATCTGTTGGGATAAACAGTGTCAGAAAAACTGAACTAATATGATTATCTCTCTCATCTTGTGAATCTTTTTTTTTCACTATTTTAGGCATGCCAGTGTTTTCCCGAAACAGGTGTGTTGATATTTGCAATTTCATGAAACATTCTACTAGGTGAAAGATAGCGAGGTATGTTATCTTTTTCTAAAGAGTTGTTTGTTTCTGAATCAGTCAAGTTGGTTATCCGTTTTCCAATTCTTCCACTGCTCGCTTCTTTAATAGTTATCAGATCATTATATTGATATCCGGGTTCATATTTACTGTTCAGAAATGCTGATATGCTTAAATTTTTGTCCTCTAGCAAGAATATAAATTACCTTTAGATTAATCTCTAAAATTTCTCAACAATTTTAAAAATTCCACTAACTTTCTCCCAGAGAGCGATATGACATGGAGTTAATAGATCTTTCTGTTTTAGGTCTGGGTTGTTTCGTGAAGTCTGCGATTTTTATTCGTAGAACCGTACTATTCTTTTTACTGTTACAAACTGAGTTACACAGTTCCACCCTCAAAGCTTTGTCAGAGAGTTGATGATGATTGTGTCAGGTTGAGAGTTGTTATCAAATTGTGTGGTGAATGGAAAGAGAAAGTACAAGAAATTAAATATTCTGTTCAAATTGTCATCAGTTGTCTGAGTAATGATTCAGGATCGTGATTCTTCCCTCCTATACCTTTATCTGGCTTCGTACAGAAACATCAGTATTTTTTCGCCTCGTTTAAAATGACGATGGAAGGAATTACTATATATATATATATATATATACACAGGGTGGGCCGAAAGTCTGGATCCATAGGAAAATATTTATTTTATTACATAAATTACAACAAATGGTAAATACTTAAAATGAATATCAACTTTAACTCGTAAATGCGTATCCGTGATACTGTACAGTAGTTCGTACTCCAGTATAAATACTCAAATACTTTTTTATTTCAGCCCAGAAATGGCTTCGAATCTAACAACAGAAGACCGGGTAGAACTTGTGCTCATGTACGCAAGACAGGGCGCTACACACAGAGAAGTTGCTACCGAATTCAATAGAAATCATCCTGATAAGCATCCAGTAACACATGCGACTGTTGGCAAGTTGTTTAAACGTTTCAAAGAAACAGGAAGTGTACATGATCGACGGCGTTCTGGTCGTCCAAAAACTGCAACTAATGAAAATACCTCTGCAATGGTATGTGAAACTTTAACGAATAGTCCAGTAAAGTCAACAAGAAGATTATCAAATGAAATACGCATCTCGAGAACGTCAGTTCGAAGAATTATTAAAAATCATAAATTCCATCCCTAAGTGTCTCGATGTCAGAGGCCGCCAATTTGAGCATTTGTTATAATTTGTTGTTTATACTGGAGTACGAACCACTGTACAGTATCACGGATACGCATTTACGAGTTAAAGTTGATATTCATTCATTTTAAGTATTTACCATTTGTTGTAATTTATGTATTAAAATAAATATTTTCCTATGGATCCAGACTTTCGGCCCACCCTGTATATATATATATATATATATATATATATATATATATATAATATATATATATATATATATATAGAATGTCCCAAAAGTCTGGACTCATAGGTTAAATAGACATTATATTTTTAAAGTGAACAAACACATTTCTAATGTCAGTTTTACATATTTCAAGAAAAAAAAATACCCTGATGGATTAGTATACCTATCAAGAGACGGTGGAACTGGTATTGCTACATGTTTCCGGAAAAAGCCAGAGGGAGGCATGTTCATCAAATAACTGACATGCTTCCCTCTCTCTTTCCGGAAACATGTAGCAATACCAGTTCCACCTTCTCTTGATTGGTATACTGAGCCATCAGGGTATTTTCTTTCTTGAAATATGTAAAACTGACATTAGAAATGTGTTTGTTTCACTTTAAAAATATAATGTCTATTTTTCCTATGAGTCCAGACTTCTGGACTTACATACAATGGTGCTCAAGTATTGTACAGAGAAATATTTCACTTAGATTCGTCATTATCTTTTGTATCATGCAGAGGATAGTTATGAAAAGTTTACCTTTCGTTTCGAAAAATATATCAAATAAAAAAAATTAGTTTAACTGAACATATAATGTAAAACATCAAAGAATTTTAGGAAAATGAGAAAAAGTTGAGATACAAAAGTTTTCGTACATTTACTTGCAAAATTATTTAATACTTTGTGTGTCCACCTTTTGTTTGAATAACTTTAATGATTCGTTGTGGGTATTTTTCTACAGAGTTTCGACATTTCTCAATAGAAATTTTAACCCATTCTTCTAATAAAAATTATTGCAATTATTCAGATTCAAAGGCTTTCTTAAATAAATTCTCAAATAAATTGAGATCTGGGCTTTGATTGGACCACTCGAGACGCTTGAAATTCTTTTGTTGAAGCCATTTCATGGTGGTCTTACTTTTATGTTTTGGATCATTATCTTCTTGCAGTACACAATTGCGACCCATTTGCAACTCCCGAACTGAAGGGAATACATTTTCTTCTAAAATTTCCTGATATTTCTTCGAATTCAAGATTCTATTGATGATAACAAGCTCTCCTGAGCCAGAAACACTAAAAGATCTCCAAAAAAGCAAATTCCCACCACCATGTTTAACCGTAATTGAGATATTTTTTCCTAAGAATGCAGTATTTCTTTTTCGCCAAACATACCGTTCGTTGTTCCTGAATAATTGTTTTTTTTCTCGTCTGTCCACAGAACCTTCTTCCAGAATGCAAATTTATCATTTTGATGATCCTTGGCGTACTTTAAACGAGCTTCTTTTTCGTAGAAGAGGTTTTCTTCGTGCAACTCTTCCATGCAGATCATTCTTTCTCAATATACGACGTACAGTGGGAGGATGGACATTGATCTTAGACTGCTTGGCAAAATATCACCTGCAGTCATATAACAGCCACTTTTTCAATCCGTCTAGCTGTACGTTCCGAAATCTTGCAAGGTCGTTCACACCTTAGTACAGTTTTGATTGTTCCAAAGTCTTTCCATTTCTTTATAACTGCAGCAACCGTCGTAAATGGAATTCGAAGTTCTTCTATTTTTATACCCTTTATAAAAGTTAATGTATATGAGAGTAAAATGTTAAGATTGTAACAAATTATGACATTAATAATATTTCTGCTGAACCTTTGAAATATATTAGTGTTAGAATAGTGCCCTTGTTATCTATGTGCTTTATAGGTTTACTAAGACATGGTACTTTGCTAGATACAGTGTTATCAGTTGTTTTGGTGCCAGTAATAAAAGGTAAGAATTGTAAAATCAATAATAAAAGATAAAAATTGTAAAATCAATAATAAAGATAACTACTGTCCAATAGTTTTGACCGGTATTATGTTTGAATATACGCATCTGGGAGCAATGGCGTAGTCAGATGTATGTTCATTATGCATAGTGTTTCACTGGCATACGTAGGCACTGCTCCGACAACTATCACCTAACTATGGACCACTTGTATACTGTTTGTATCTGTCGAGTCTGAAAAAAGATTGATTCGTTTTTGATTTGTTCGCTAGATGTTCAAACGAATTCACTACCTCTTTCGTCGAACTATTGTTATTATTATTATTATTATTATTATTATTATATCACATCAGAGATTTTGTGTTCGAGCTGTGTCCTATCCATAAGCAGATGTATTGTGGGTGGTTGTTGCAAATACTGTGTTTGAGCTACGCAAGAAAAATTAACCAGAAAATGAAAAGATTAGTACTATTTATTACAACTGAGGTGTCACCATCCGGAGACGTCTTGATCGCTACCGAGGAAGTTCAGAGAAAACGCAATGTGAAGATAAAAATAAATAATGAGATTTGTCCGTTTTTCCCCCCATAAAGAATTGAAGATATTAAGTTCCTTATATGGAATTGTGAACTGCTGTCAGTTTAGAGAAATGTTATTATATAGGGTGTTTATAAAGTCCCTATGTATTTCGTTGAATTTACGGTTTTTATTTATTTTTGTTGCAAAACCCTATGAAAATGAATGTACAAGAACGGGTGATGGTGGTGACACTTTGGATTAACGGAAAGAAATGCAAAGATATTAGAGAGAGGTTTGAAAGAACATTTCACAAGCCAGGTCCTACAGACAAGACAATTCGTGATTTGCTTAATAAATTTAAAAGAACGGGATCTGTTCATGATGAGTCAAGATCTGGACGTCCAAGTGTCTCTGAGCATGCTGTAAATGCGGTACGTAATGTTATCGATGAACATTCAAACATGTCAATTCGCACCACATCACGTAGACTCGTAATACCCAAATCAACTGTCCACAAAATTTTGAAATCGACGTTGAAGAAGAGAAGTTATTACATTCAGGTGCTTCATGATTTACATGAAGAGGATTACCCAAAGGAAGTGCAATGTGTGCCGATCTTGTTGAATACATTCAGAATGAAAATTTAATGGACCACATTCTCTTCGGTGATGAAGCAACTTTGCACACGTGTGGAAAGGTTAATCGCCATAACTGCCGCATATGGGCTAATGAAAAGCCAGTTGATTTCTATCAGTGGGAACGAAATTCTCCTAAAGTTACCGTCTGGTTGGGTATGACCAAATCTAAGATTTATGGGATCTTTTTCTTTGCTGAAGCTACAGTTACAGGGCTTATTTATCTGGACATGCTTCAGCAATTCCTGGAACCCCAGCTTCATTCAGATGGTATTTTAAATACCGTCGTCTTTCAACAAGCTGGGGCACCTTGTCATTACGCAAACATTGTTGGGGAGTACCTATATGAACGATTTCCAAATAGGTGGATCGGACGTGGAGGCAGCAAGCCCTGGGCGGCTCGATCTCCTGACCTAACGCCCTTGGATTTCTTTGCATGGGGCTTTATCAAATCAAACGTCTATCAAACGAGGGTTACAGATCTTCATGATTTACGTGCTCGTATCGTAACAGCAGTTACAAAAATAACCCCTGTCATGCTCCAAAATGTGTTCCGCAATGCTGCTGACAGATTCGAAATCTGTAGAGATACTGATGTACTCATGTAGAATCATATGCTTAAGTATTCATTAACTGTATACCTTCTATTATACTGTTATTGAATTTTACCATTTTTGTTACGTTTTCACTGAAATAGATAGGGACCTTATAAACACCCTGTAGTAACGTAAATAAACACTAGCTAAAGGTAAGATTAGTAAGATTCCTTGAGGGAAGATTCTTAATTTGTTTGTATATACTTCTGCTAAATCTATAAATAAAAATATAATACCCCGCAAAATCTATATCTATTTTTCTTTAATTGTACATATTAAGGGTATGTTTTTAGCACAAACTTGTTTATTTGACATTGTTTAATTTATTACTAATGATATATATGAATGGAAGAGATTTAAAAGGAAAGTTACAAGGAAGTGAGGGTGCCACAACAACTTTACATACGCGTCTAAGCAATAGAAAATCATAAAGTCTGTCCTCTCATCCTCAACCCCAAAAGCCCTCATGGGCATGTTTGAAATTAGGAATGAAGAAAACACTCAATAATTTGTAGGGAAAATAAATTGCCGAGAAATTTTACAGATCAAATAAGAACTTGTTATATACACACGGACATCATTTACACATTCGAACGTCGATTCACTCGAGTTCATCTAATAACACTGCCTAACACCAATTTTGCTGATTTAATTCTAACACCTGTTTTTAGGTAACGTTGGTGTGCTGATTTCAAAACTCACCTTAGTTTTTGCCTATCACGTCAGGTTTTCGAGCAATCAAATACGGATATTTTGGAGATATCGCATTTTGGTAGGGTTATGCCCAATTTTTTTTCTTTTCAAAAAATAAGTTTTTACATAATCAGAATCAGCATGGAAAAGTAAACAATTGTGCAGGGAGTGAACTTTAATATGCAATGGTAATATTGACACAAAGTGATTAAAAGTGTTTAAATAAGCAAAAAATGAATCCATATTAAAGCAAGCACCGGACCAGTTTTCTTAACATTGTCTTTTTCTTGTTTTCTTACTTTTCAGTGCTGATAAATTTTCTCTTATAGGACTTCCTAGAATGAGAGATGTCAAGACAATATATTTGCAGGCTCCAGCAGTAGTCAGCCATCATATGGGTATCCCATCTTCCTTGGTATCGTTCTTCCATCACTTTGATATCTTGGTGGAACCTTTCACCTTGCTCTTCACTAACATCACCAAGATTTTCTGGAAATTTATCCAGATGACTGTTGAGATAGTGAACTTTAATGCTCATGTTGCAACCCAACTGCTGAAAGTTTACAAGTAAATCCTTTAGAAGATCTTTATAATTTTCAGACTTTTTGTTTCCTAGGAAGTTCTTAACTACTGCCACAAAAGCATTCCAAGCTCTTGCCTCCGTTTCGGTCATTGAGTTACTGAACTGCGTACATGTTGTACATGACCCTTAGATTTAATGCACAGATTTGCGTATTCCACAGATAAAATTTTAACAGCAAAACAGCTGTTGACAGGTCTCAAAAATCATCAATTTTGATAAGCGCCCTTCATGGATCACCCAAAATAGGCATATTGCATTGCACGAAAACCTGATGTGATGGACAAAATCTAAGGTGATTTTTGAAATCAGCACATCAATATTATCCAGAAACAGGTCTTAGAATTAAATCAGCAGCAAAATTTTTTTTTGGGTTTGGCAGTGTAATTGATCAAACTTGATTTTGAGCGTATTGACGAAGGAGTTGGAGGCGACTTCGTGATGGTTCTTACACAAGTAATTAGCAATTTTGTACGTGAAGAACTTACTGCAGATATTGGTATTGTACTGATTTGGTTCCAGTTTACAACCGTTACTTCGAGCCAAATTCGAATTAAATGTAAAAAGTTTATAATGGTCGATGCTGTCGATTCCATTCAGAAGTTTAAAAACTTGGATGAGGTCTCATCTGAAGCTATACTTTCCTAAGGATTACAAATTAAGGCTGGTGATCCACCGTTCGTATGATTGTGACGGATAGCCGGGTTTGACCTTTTCGTTCTGACTTGAACATTTTCAAGCCTTTGTCTGTGTTTCCTCAAAGATGGGTGCCAGAACTGCACAGCTACTCGTTGTGGAGCCTAATAAATGTTTTGTAGCCAGGAAGAATAGCATCTTTTCTTCGGTACAAGAAATGCCTCTTAATGTAATCTAGTATCTCATTGAAATTTCTTTACAACCTCGATGCAGCGTTTGGAAAATTTGAGAGAGATCGAGAGAGGACATTTTAATCGGCTACAACAAGGGAGATAATTAAATAGGTACATATTTAAGAGTAAATAAATAATTAAACATGTATTATGAATGCATAAAAAGTTTATAAGTATTTCACCTAGAAATGATTGAATGTAATAGTCTCCCTTAACAAAAAAAAAAATATTTTAACTAAAATTAAATTAAGTTTTCTTTCTATTTTTTAAGAAGCGTGTTAATTAAAAAATTCTTCTTTTGAGCTAAATTTTTATTATCATGTTTGAATTCGTTCCCAGCGATTCATGAGATTAGAATGGGTGCAAAATGGGAGAGTGCAATCGCAATTACACTGTTGCAAATGTTGACCAATGTTGCAACACCTCCTCCCCCTCCCTCTTTGTTGCAAGACCCCCTTACCCCTCCCCCTTTTGTTGCAAGACCGCTCCCACCACCCCTTCTTGCAACCGGGGGAATTAACCTAACCTAAGAAGAGAGAGAGAGAGAGAGAGAGAGAGAGTTTCCATCCCTTGCCAGTTGGCTTAGAAGGCTTAATCTAGCTTAGAAGGCGTAACTGGCTTGTTCAGGTGCACATTATTATTTTTGAGTTGTCAGATTGCACTATTTATTTAATTAAAGTATATATTCTTGACAGTTGGCTTAGAAGTCTTAAGCAGCCAGTCGGCTTAGAAAGCGTAATCAGCCATTTGGTATATATATATATATATATATATATATATATATATAAGGGTGAGTCAAAAGTAGCGCCCGATTTCTGTCAGTTGATTGTTTGTTTGCCATTTGTATTACAGTGTACAAGAAGGTAGAAATAAATGAATGACATGTTTATCTAACCATTTATTCGGGGAAAATTATTACGGAACTGTACCAAGCTGTTTTACTTGCAATTTTCAAAGTGCCCTCCCTCGTGATCGATGCACAATTGCAGCCGAGCAGGCACAGAGTGGCACACACGCCTGCAGAGTTCGATATCAATTTCCTCAAACTTTGCAGTGATTTGAGCCTTCAATTCCTGAATGGTACGAGGCTTTTCACGATAAACAAGGTCTTTCATGAGCCCCCAAAGAAAGAAATCTGGAGGTGTAAGGTCTGGGAGCGTGCCGGCCACTCGATCGGACCGCGGCGGCCGATCCACTTTCCGGGAAAGTTTTCATCAAGCCACTGACGAACATGACGTCCATAATGAGGTGGAGCTCCATCTTGCTGGAAATAACAGTCCTGATCTTGTACCCTGGGCCAAAAGAAGGTTTGCAGCATATCCAGGTAAATTTCTGCAGTGACAGATCCCTCAAAGAAAAAGGGTCCAATTATCCCTAATGGAGATATGGCTGCCCAAACTGTCACGCCAGGTAAATTTACCTCTTTCTCAACTGTCACTCTTGGGTTCTCCGCAGCCCAGTAGACACAATTGTGTCTGTTAATTGTGCCGTTAAGCTTAAAACATGCCTCATCTGACCACCAGATGTTGTCTAGCATTGTGTCCTCTTCGTCAAGTTTAGCTAAGAACTCTTCGCAAAATTGAAGACGGCGGTCGTCATCTCCATCATGAAGGGCATGCAGTAAGCGTGGAATGTAAGGTTTCCATTTTTTCTGGTGAAGGATACGGATAACACTTGATTGGCTCACTTCCAACTCTGCAGATAAACGGCGAGTTGACTTTTGCGGACTTTGTTCCAGTCTCCTGATGGCTTCTTCAGCCTTAGCTACATTCGTTGCCGTTTTCGGACGACCGGACTTCTTTGCAGTGGCTACCGACCCTGTTGCTTCAAATTTCTCGACAATCAATCGTATGTTTCTTCCCTGGGGTGGGTTAATATCGAATTCCTGTGCCAAACGGCGTGCCGCCATCGTTGGTTGTTCATTACATTTGTAGTAATGTTTCACGGCCGCAATGCGTTGATTCATTGAAAGGTAATTCATGGTTCAATTTGGTGCAAATTCAGTAACTTTCCAAACTCTCAGCAATAACCTGCAAAACAAAAACAAAAATAAATAAACTAAGAAAATTGTTAATCTGCAAGACAATTATTAACAACATGACTTCCCAGGAAGAATCTGACAGCCGAAAAAACAGAAATCGGGCGCTACTTTTGACTCACCCTGTATATATAAATATATATATACATATATAATTAAATAATATTGTTTATATATACAACGAAAAGAATGAAATAAAACTCCATTACATCATTCTGTTTGTATAGACGAATTATTGGAATTAATTTCATGAAATATATAGAAAATAAATATACAATCAAATTAGTTCAGTCTATACATAGTTTAAACGAAGAATATATACATTAAAAATAATAATAGTATAAGAAATACGAACGAAGAAAATATATGCAATCAAAAAATAATAATAGTATAAGAAATACACACATTAATCGAGGAATATATATATACACACAGGGTGTTTCAGGAGGAAAGGTCAATACTTCGGGAGGTGATAGTATCGGTCATTGTGAGAAAAAAAGTTCATATGAACATGTGTCTAATTCTGAATGGTTACGGAGATAGAGCTGTTTGAATCTACAAATACAAAAGCATTGTTAATGGTAATCAAGAAAGAGAAACCAATTACTGTTTCTAACATTTAATGTTTAAATATTGGCATTTTGAATGGTATCAGATACAGAAATGACAAATTTGTTACAGTTTACAATACGTTTTCGAAAATCCCACCGTCAACCTCAATGCACTTTGCAACTCGTGTGCGAAGATCGCGTGTTGTTCGTCTGAATTGATCTTGACGTTCCTTTATGCTGGCAGCAGCATCCAAAATGTGCGCGAGCAATTCGTCTCGTGTATCCACCTTTTGTAAACTTGACTTTTCATCTACCCCCACAAACAATAATCTAACGGAGAGAGGTCTGGAGACCTTGGTGGCCATTGAATGGGACCACCGCGGCCGATCCATCGACCAGGGAAAGTTTGATTTAGGTATTGCATCACCAGACGGGTAGAATGTGGAGGAGCTCCGTCATGCTGAAAGTACATACCAGCGCGTGTAGCCAAAGGAACATCCTCCAATAGTCCTGGCAATTCATTTTGCAGAAATTCTAGGTAAGTTTGTCCTGTAAGACGATTCTCTAAAGTAACAGGGCAATCAGCTGATCATCGATGATACCGCACCACACATTGGCAGACAAGCGATGTTGAAAATTTGTGTCCACAGTGGCATTTGGATTTTCGTCTGACCACCGATGAGTTACGAGTGTTGTTGATACCGTCACGGGTGAAAGTAGCTTCATCGGTGAACAGTATTAATCGAAGCAATCGGCGATTAGCATTTACCCAATGACAAAATTCCAGTCGCATGGCAGCGTCTCCTGGTTGAAGGTGTTGTACACGCTGTACATGATATGGATGCAAGCCTTCCTCACGTAATGTTCGCCATACTCTTGTGTGTGGTACACCGAGACGTGTAGAAATTCTTCGTGAGCTAGTAGTAGGACTGCGCTCTAACAACTGAAGAATGTTTTCCACTTCATCCGCATCTTGTTGACCTTCACGTTCAGATGAAACATGAGCGCTGGGAAGTGTACCAATCTCACGCAATGTGTTGGAAACCTTGGTAAACACTCTTCGATCCGGAATTCTGCGGTTCGGAAACCGTCGACGGTATTCAGCAACAGCAGCTGTTGCACTTCCATCGCAAAAACCGTAGACATACACCATATCTGCATATTCAGCATGTCTGAAGGTGTGTGGCATTCTCAACACTGCTTCAAACACCAAACAATGTCACTCACAACAGTCAGCTGTCGATTGGCTTATGTTACATGCTTACATTACAGCTTACATGGTTCTAGGTTATAGAGGAGGGAAGGGGGGTGGAAGAGCTGCGCGCGTATCAGATTAAAACAGCTCTATCTCCGTAACCATTCAGAGTTAGACACATGTTCATATGAACTTTTTTTCTCACAATGACCGATACTATCACCTCCCGAAGTATTGACCTTTCCTCCTGAAACACCCTCTATAATAAAAAAAATAAAATATAAAAATAATATAAGAACTACACAGTTTTAAACGATGGAATATAATCATCAAAATAATAGTACAGGAGAAATCTCTATATATGCATTTATATTAAATAATTAAATATACTGTATAGAAAATAAATATACTGCAAAACCCTCAAAATACATACACTTTATGTT
Organism: Bathynomus jamesi; assembly: GCA_023014485.1. Lineage (NCBI taxonomy): Eukaryota > Metazoa > Arthropoda > Malacostraca > Isopoda > Cirolanidae > Bathynomus > Bathynomus jamesi. The sequence goes on along the minus strand of JAJOZX010000096.1, from coordinate 986,520 downwards.
CTACTACGCTTAACTAAAACACTAAACTCGCACGTGATCGAGTCTACAGTTACATCATTGTTGCTTTGCACTATGCAATAAATTTAACATTAACATTTCACATTATCTCACCCCTCAAGTTATAGGGATGCCTATACTCGATGTAAATGGCATTCATTTCGTTGAAAACTATTTTTGTGCCCACTTTACATTCTGCTGGCAAGCTATCTTTAAACACGGCCAGAATACAATCAAAAGCACGCACAAAGAGGTCATCGTTAGCCACAACATCATTATTAAATTCAAGTTTATAAACACTCCTTTCTAATCGAGGGTTTATTCTTACTGATCAAAGCTTTTCAAGCGTGAACTCATCTTCACAATGCATAGCGGTAGTTGAAATAATCTTCTAAGTCGTAACGACAGCTGCTCATTATATAAAGATACAATCCTTCAGGGTGAACGGTGTAGGTGAGCTCAGCCCTGTACCGCTCAAGTCCTTTGTACCAAAGTTCATGATATTTTGAAGAGTCTAAACCTTTTAAATAAGCGTCCAGCTCTAGACCATTCTCGCCTTGTTCAGTCCTACACTCGGTAAACCCGTCGAGCAGAGCGGTGGATGCGTATTCAAGAACGTTATCACAATAAAGCATATCCGCAACACGCGCATCTAATATAGGCTTCAGCTTGCGGAAACCGACGATTTCAAACATTCTGTCGAGGATGAAACGGTTTCGCGTAGGGACAAGAACGTTAATATCAGACGCATCCTTCCACATCAATCGTATACCAATGCATAGCTAATCGTTATTTATACACGACGTACAAAGACTGGCATATGAGGGGCTATCACTAATCTACTCTCTTCTTGTACCTACACCTGCTGGTATTTTTTAACGATCCTTGCTCCACTTCTCAACTATAACGAAGACTCTATTCATCTCAACACTTAAATAAACAACATTCCGTGTACCAGAGTTTGTTTGTCTACAAGTCGTTTCCAGTGCATAGTTAATGACACCGGTTTCACGCCTGAACACGCGCAATGACTTCGTCACGGACATATCGTATACGGCATTGAGAATGCTGCTCAAAGGAAGGTCCATCGTATTCTATTATGAAGAGTGCACGTCCAGTCGGTTCAAGCTCTGAGATGACTATGAGCCACAGATGGGCGGGTCGACTCGACGAGAGGTGTGAAGGAGTGAGTCACACCATAAGCTGATGAATCGTGTACGGCGTTGTTCCAACGTGAAAGATTCATGTGAATACTTGTATCCCATTATACTGGGTTGATGTTTTGAGAAATTTTCCGATACATGAAGCAATATCGGTTTTAATGTTTCATCACTCCCCAGAATGCGCACCAGACAATTTCGTTCATTTCCACGAACTAAGCACATTTTATTCACACTCCGGCGCAATATTTGAGAGAAATAATGCCCATATTTTTCCTATTAAAAACTCAAGCAGGCCTTTAGCCACAACCTCATTACAAACCTCGTCATGATATATATATTAATGGTGAGTGGTAAAAATACTTCAGATTCTCCATTATGACAAGATTTACATTCTCAGCCGCAGGGTACGAGTACTCGGTATGATGCAACGTGACATAATACCGCTTGTCATACCACTCATCAACAAGACTGACTAACCATAATCGTTGCTTCTCTTCTGCACGTGTTGTTTCTTCCACTTCACGGCATATGTAAGCTTTTAGAAAGTTTAGTCCTACAACATAGTTCAATACGTCGCTTGTACCACGAAATCCTGTAATGCTCTCGCCAGAATAGCCGTAGAGTATTTGTTCCTCTTGTTTCTCAAGCTTCGCACGGTTCAATGTAGCCTTAAAAGTGTCAAAGGAGAGAGGAATAGGAGTCTTTGAGTATCCACCACATCTTCACACTTTGCCGAATACCACTTCATAAACGTCGAACACGCAATATTAAAGGTAGCCATTCCTATTTTTCGTTTACGTGGGATTTCGTCAAATACACGTCTGAGTTCCAGGGCTTGCAGTGGTCAACTGAACACGCAGGGTAGAGATACGTCCAGGTAGTAGCAAGAGTCACGTGACCATTGATCGATCATACAGAGGGTGGAGCTTAGAACTTTCTCCTGTACATACGCACACCCACCCACACACACAAAGTAGAAAGTGAAACGCTAATTGAAACACGATTTATTTAATAAATATATCATCGAATTATTGAAGGTATATATTTACAAGTATGTGTAATAAATAAAATAAACACATCGTTGACTAGTGAATAGACATATTTATATTATATATATATATATATATATATATATATATAAAACAATCAAGGATTATGGTATCCAAAGGGTACGGTATCATAGGTACAAGGCATCTGCTAACGTTTCCTATAGGTGTTACGGCATACATTCCTACTAGGGTTTCTTTCCTGGGATCCCGGGATCCCGGCTGTTTTTATTGGATTTGAAAATCCCGGAAATTGGTCAAATATCCCGGGAAATCCCGGAATTTAAAAATGACTTAATTTATTTTTTATTGATTTATTTGTTTTTTCTTTTGTTACTAGAAGGCTCTTGGGTACAATTAAAGAAAACTGCATAATATTTACCACATTTTATTCTACTTTTCTGCTTTCTTAAATGAACACCTACTAGTATTAGCAACTTAGAGCAATCTAAAAGTGGGCCCGTATGCCAAAAACTGGCCGAGGAAATGTCGCTAGCGCTGCGTATAATACAAGGAAACGAGTCTCAGTATATTATCTAGCAATTGCAGGCAACTCATCTTGCTCAGAGTTTAAGCAAGCATTTGAAGCAAGAACTGCAGTTATTCGAGACAATAGGGAACAGAACTTCAAACATCATGAATTTATTTGATGCACTGAAAACCATTCCGCCAATCTCTGTTGAATCAGAAAGAGCCTTTTCTGCAGCATGTTTATTTATCACCAAGTTGAGAACTCGTCTTAGTGATAGAAGTATCGATTGTTTACGATTTTTAAGAAGCTATTTTAAAAATGTTGATTGACTCTTTAAATATTTTAAGATAAATATTTTAAGATAAAATATTTTAAGATAAAAGGATGAAATTATTTTTTCTAATAAAGTTTATTTTATTTTTATTTTTTTGTATTGGCTAAATATTTTAAGATAAAATATGTTGAGATAAAAGGTATAAATTATTTTTTGAATGAAGTTTCTTTTCCTTTTTCTTTTTTATTTGCAAATGCACTTAATTATAATTAAAGGAATATAATATTTTAGCCTTTTATTTGTCCCCTGCAGATAAATAGCATGATAAATATTATGTTTAATAAATAATAAATAGCTACCACTGATTGGTAAAATCAATTCAAGTATTACAATGCAAAAGTGGTCTTCTAGGCATAAGTAATTAGTTATCCCAATTCTAAAAGGGTATTTTATCCCGGAACAATAAAAAAATTACCGTTCTTTTAAATATACAACCATTTCCTGGATTTCCCGGGATCCCGGGAATTGGCTTCATTTTTCCGGGAATTTCCGGGATTTCCCGGGATGAAGAAAGCTGCATATAAGGAGAAATCCTAATTCCTCCCGCTAAGTTCCTTCACGCCCCCCAGTTTCTGCAACCGAAAATTGTGGGTTCCCACAGTCAGTTGGGGCGGCTGGTCGCCCTCATCTTCCAAGCACACTAGATCCTTCAACGATTCAAAGTTAACGACCCGCCGATTCGCTGGTTAAGCGTGATACCCTTAGCCTTCACGATATATTTCATAATCTCCCCCACCCTCACCCGTACCCGATAAGTTTTGGCCCTGTCGATACAAAGGAGTCGGCGTATGCGATGTCTCCATACTCATCCTTGATCACATCAGTCAACTCACCTAGGAATTCCCCAATAGGCGGCATGTATTCACCCTCCCTCGCTGTGAATATCACACTACCTGTATCGGCGTACAGAACCCTCCGCCCAAGAGAATGCAATAGACCCGAAAGTTTGATGCGTGCGTAGGCCGTTGTGATGTGTCTGGGCCAATTTGGTAATGTTGTACTTTATTATATACATATTACCTACATTCACGATCTCCATGACCTCTTTGTCAGGAGCGTTGGCATAATCAAAGATTTCGCTATAACTTTGGGCTAGATGAACGTTCCCCTTGCCTATATTCTGTACAAATTTTCCCCAAAGCCTATTTAGACACAACTTTGCACTAAAGCGCTTGCCTGGGTTCTCTACAATTTGGGAACGGTCAAGCTGTATCCCTTCACGGTCACGGTAACGCAGAATATAAGCCGATTTTTCATCTTCGGCATCAACTCTTCGCGGATACCTTGATGCCTCTACTTTATCCTTCAAAAAAGTGTTTATATATGGCGTGAAAAGGTTGGGTAGCTTATGAAACCTCCACACCTCATATATCTTCAATATTCTGAAGCCATGGCGAACGGCTAGCGACAGCTCAGGGCTTGTATGAACGCCTCTGATCTTACGCTGGTTGGTTATGTGATTACAAGCTCCATTGTTCTCCTCTGCGCACTTCAACCACAGGGGAAACATGAGCTTGTGTTCTATATCAACGGGTAAGATCGGCATCCATAAATCTCGATGGGAGAGCACTCCTACAAAAGAAAGACCGAAAGGGTACTTGTTCAAATTTGTTGAGAACACAGCGATGGTGGGCAGGTCAGGTCTCACCAGTTTTTCAGGTGCTCCTACGGGGTACGGATTGTTCTTCAACACGTAGGGGTATAAAGAACAGAAGTCGTAGTAATGGAGTTTCACGCCCTCCGTAGGCGGAAAGTATAGCTTGAATGGATTTGTACGCCCTCCGAACAAGCTATCACCGCATTTGAGAGGATCCAACACCATTGAACGCTTGATCGTGTTTATTTCTTCACGGTACTGTCCATCTGTTTCCATCCGCGCATCATACTCATGCTCCCACAAGAGCGGGTGCGGGTCCATGCAAGACTGTCGGCAGGAGATCTACCATGGATATCTCCCATGATCCCGCACTCAGAACGGGTCACCCATGCTACCAGCAACCGTTAAAGGAGTATACAGTCTTCTCACCAGTGGCACGGTTTTCGCTTAGACCATCAACCCAAAAAAACACGACCATTAACCTTAATGTGTACTTCCCTGGTGTTGCGGGCATGCTCTATGTATACACCTGTCTGCTGCTGTATGTGTATGAGCCAGTAAATAGCCTTCTCCCTATAATTACGGGGATTGTTTCTGTGAATGACGGCTAAGGTATCTTTAGGCATGAAATTGTTCTTGAAAAACCGTAAAACACAATGAGGAGATCGTGGTTGCAACTTTCAACGGATCACATTTGAAACGGTCTATATATAGGGTGTCCATAAATGATTACCCTGAGTAAAGCATGCCATAACTTTTAAATAAACACTCGTATTCAAACACAGTTTTAATCATAAGTAGGTAAACATACAAAGTTTTGATACATAGTTAATGAACTTAATAAGCTTCCACATGTGCACCCCTAGTGGCACGTAAAATGTCTAAACGGTATTCACACTCACGCCACACATTTTCCACATTTGTGGATTAACTGTTGCAATTGCATCCGTAATGCGTTCCCGCAATGTCCTGATATCTGGAACAACTGTTGCATAAAGTAAACCATATCTTTAACATGACCCCAGAGAAATGCCTGGTGATCTTGGGGGGCCATGGGATTGGCCCGTCCCTGCCAATCCATCGATTTGGAAATGTTGCGTCGAGAGTTTCACGAACAACATGCGCCCAATGAGGGGGTGCTCCATCTTATTGGAAGATTACAGTTGACTGCCTGTCCTGCAGCTGGGGGATGGCGTAATAATTGGTGAGCATATCCAGGTACACAGTTGCGGAAACAGTGTTCTCAGCGAAGAAGAAAGGACCAATTATCTGGTCATGCATTAGTCCACACCAGACATTGATCTTCGAACTGCCCCGAATATGCTCCCTTACGGCACGTGGGTTTTCCGATCCCCAAATACGCACATTGTGTCTATTGACTCTACCACTAAGATGAAACGTAGCCTCGTCTGAAAAGCAGACACGTAACAAGAAGTCATTATCCTCGTCAATGCTGTTCAAAATGTCAATAGCAAATTGTTCACGTTTTGGACGGTCAACAGGCTTCAATTCTTGAACAATTTGTACCTTGTAGGCTTGTAACTTCAAACGTTTGTGTAACACCTTGTGCACCGTAAACTTCGGTATCTTTAGTTGGCATGAAGCTTGTCTCACCGATTTCCTTGGTGACCGTGTGAAAGCAGTTTGAATGTTTTCCACCGTCCCATCGGAAACTGATGGTCTACCACTGCTCTTTCCCTTTTCCACGTTTCCAGTTTCCAAGAATTTTTTCATCCACGACTTAATTAACATCACATCAGGTGGATTCTTTCCATACTTTGTTCTGAACCTTCGCTGAACACTGACAGATTTTGTTTCTCCAAGCCACAACACATTTTGCCTTCTCTGTCACAATCGCCATCTTAACTGAACAGCTACTACAGCGCTCCTAGCGGCGAATGCGGTAGACGAAACACACCAGCACAGAAACTCTATGCGTGTACGAAATCACCTGTAAAAAGAAAACGGATGTAAGATTCGTCATTAAAACATGAGAGCATACTGTTTTCAGGGTAAACATTTATGGACACCCTGTACATCGTTCTAAAGGCCTGGAAACATACTCTACGCACGCGCACATCATTCACGCAATAACGCTCACATTCATCAGCTATATTGTAAGGATTAGATTCATTAAAACTGTTGTAGTAGCGGTCAAAATATTCACGTTCACCTGTACTCATACATTCATAGTTAAAGTAATGTTTGGGTAGAGGTAGTCCTACGTAATTTAAAGTTTCGCTAGTGAGGAATGTGTAAGGGAAATATCCTTTTGAAACTTCGGCGGCTACGCCCATTACCTTGGGTAGCTTTGCTAATTTACAAGTGTGAACAGCAGGGTGTCTTTAAACTTAACATTACCTCTTATTTGCATCTGTATAAGTTTGTTTCCTCTTTTCAAGGGATCATCTGTAAATATCTCAGATGACTCGTGCTCAAGCAGCTCCTTATAAAGGAACTGTGTGTCAAATTTTGCACCGTTATGGGCAAGAATATAGTCATTTTTTTTAACTTGTCCGCTAACTTGACAATATACGACACAAAGAGTTTCACGGGACTGTCGTGTGCAATCGGTTCAAAAACGGTTGTTCGTTTACCACATTTGTGACACTCATCACACTCGACCTCCATGCACTCATCAGATATAGTGTGGCTTACAAGTAGATATGGGATAACCTCTTTGGTTTCAGCATTCGTATATGTTCCTATATCGTAGTCCACAGTTATACAAGGTTTTTTTTAGGCTTTCCGTCTTTCATATAACATACATGCTTTACTTCAATCGCCTTATATTTCTCATGGCATGTAGAACTGTGAATTTCATTACATTTATGCTTGAAATTCCCCCAATTATCCATCATATGAAACATACCACATTCACAACTTCTCATTTTCCTGCACGTGCCGATTGACCTATGGAGCTCAAAACAGTTATTATTGAAAAATGTGCGTCTGCATACATCGAGGTCCCTCTTCTCAGCTTCAACCACACGGCTTTCACATTTGGAACTTTTACACTGCCCACATACCATGTGGTAATCGTTACAATGTTTCTTTATATCATCTGCAAACTCGAGACACACCTTACACAAATCATGATGCCGTCCATATTTTCGACTTTTATCATAAATCGTGTAAAGAACCCTTATATTGCGGATGGGGAGATATGTTGTCCTTGACAGCCCTAAAATAAGTAAAGGCCTTGTACGATCTCTCACATAGCTTTTAAAAACATACACAGTCCTACGACGATCATCCATTCCAAATACAACTATACGAACATTCATTTCCTTTTCTATCCTTCTCAACTCTTCAGGACCCATATTACACTCAAACTCAAGTTTACAGTCTACAGCTAGTTTTCGGCACGTTCCACTACAGTAGGCAACCAAATTTTTTGGGGCCGTGTATTTAGCACAGTTAACATGATCTAAGACTACTGCTATAAATCCGCAACTACGATCGGCGTTTCTATTCCGTCTGTAAATAACCGGAGAATTGAAGTTAAGAGTATAAGGTGTGGCACTATGACCCGCAACAAGAAATACATGGTCAATATTTACCGTGAAATTGTTCATATTGAAGGCTGTACTACTTTGAGACGCCTGCATTATACGGTCCAAAATATACTCTATATTTACAGCTGCCAAGCGTCTGAATGGTATTACTACCCAAAAATCATCTACATCCCCGTCATCTGACTCGAACCCGAAGGACAGCTTCGTCCTGACTTCACGTTCGTGGTTCTGAAGGGCAAACTCCACAATACATTCAACTCCACGCCGCAGTCCGTGTTCAACACCACTGCTATACATGAACCTTGAATCAACCCTGAATATATATCGATTTCTAGTCAGCGCTGGGGTGGGGGTGGCGTTGCGCACCAACTCGAATGTTATACCATCCTCTACAGCACGAGAAGCTGCTGCTGCTGTGGAGGATGTACCCGGAATTGAACAGGAATAAAGGGGTATATTTTTATGAGGAAGGTACTAGCGTGGGGTTTGTGTTGTAAGACGTAAAGGGTTGGGGCTCTATTACTGGGGACCTAACAACCGGCACAATCCTGGCACGCTTTATACCTGACTTGGACGGCTCTTCATCATGCCTCCGCATAGAATTGTTGCGTGTTACAGGTATCGCTGGTGTGGGCTCGTTAGCGGGGGTGGAGTCTGTGGCAACAACTACACTGTCATCAGGGTCGTCTGTAATATCGATGATGGGGACATGATGCTGTACCTGATCGTCATTCACGATTCTGTGGGAGAAGAGGAAAAACAAGACTGTAGAATATAAGGAACACCACTTAAATTTGTATTATATTTTGTAAATGACCCACTTAGGAGTGTGACGTGTTGGAGATGAAATCTGTTGGAAAATTCCGGTTCACAAGCCCATCCACATGTATTATATCTGGCCCTACAGGATGTGGTAAAACGGTGTTTATGCTTAAAATCATTAAAGAAAAGGGAGAGATGTTCTCAAAATTTGTGCATAAAGTTATGTGGTGCTATTCGACGTATCAATCATTGTTCAACGAGTACCAAGATGATAGAGATGATAGTTTATTCCACAAAGGTGTATATGACATTAATTCGTTAAACATACAGTCATTGTAATTGACGATCTCATGTTGGAGATGGATAAAACGTTTGCCGAGATATTTATAGTGTTCTCCCACCATCTTAACATAAGCGTATTCTTCATCAATCAGAATCTATCTTTCAAAAATAGACACATGCGCGATGTGTCGTTAAATACACAATATCTAGTCTTATTCGCGCAACGTAGAGATGTATTACAAATTGCGGTATTAGCCAATCAAATGTTCCCGAATCAGCGTAAGGAGTTTTTGGAAGTTTATAAAGAAGCTACAAGTCAGCATTACAGATATTTGCTTTGTGACCTTCATCCGCGAAACACGTTTAGGGTGCTTCTAAGGACGAATATATTTCCAAACGAGCCTGAAACGATGTATATTCCAGAATGACAAAGAGGCAAAAGAAATACCATGAATTAATAAAAATCTATCATCGACTACTTCGGACACTGCAACAGATGTTTGCTAAAAATATCGACTCCAATTTTTTAAAATGCATCTGTGAAATTTGTCTTAACGTTATAAATTACAATGTATCAATGAAACCCCCTCAGAAGGCTCACCTACGTCGTTACAAGGACATAATACGTGCGCTCGCTCGTAAAAGTCAAATTGTGGGGAATAAGAAACGAATTATTTTGCAAAGAGGAGGGTCATTCTTCCCCAACTTATTTTTCAATTTTGGGACCTTTACTGACTTGATTAATATAATGAAGAAAGTGGTAGTGATTCCACACGAAGTGTATGCTTCACTGCAAAGTTCAAAGAGTCCAGACACGGTTCTAGAATCCCGTAAAAGGGGGCTTAAAAGAATGGAAACCGAATTGATAGACCTATTAAAGAGTGAAAAAACACTTGATGAGAAAAGAATCTTATACCAAAAAGCGCTGCAGAAATTTCTTCACGAGTACGAAAATTATAAGAATCCGACAGAGATCCCCGTGGTTATTAGGCACAGCACGGCCAACGATGAGCATGGCAACATAGGACCTGTGTCCGACGATAGAGCTGACCAACCAAAGAAAACGGGTCGGCCCCACAACATATCGAGCATGTATTAAAAAGCACCCTCCCACATACATTGAAGAATAAAGGTTTAAGTCTTTATAATCTATTGAATGAGGACCCCAACATATGGTGGACCGATACATGTGAGATCATTGTGGAAGGAGCAAAGATACAGGGATCGAATATCGTAGACATCGTCCATGATCTAGTGAGAAAGTGGGATAGGCCCTCACCATCAGGATAGAAGCATATTAAAGCAAGACTACAACAAATAAATGTTCCCAAAACAATGATAGGAAATCTGAACAGGTGAAAAAACTTGGAACATGCATCGCATGTGCCACAATTAAAAACGCCATCACCCCCAGCGGTATCACCTCTGAAGAGGAGAAAGAAGAGGCTAAACAACAACTGTCAACCCTCGCCACGTGCCTCTAAAATACGCAAATGGATAACATGTTAAGAAGACGTTATTATAACATTTCTAGCCCAGCCTCCTACGGTGGCGTAGATAGATTGTACAGAAGTGTTTACAATGATGGAGTAGGGAAAAAAGATGTTGAGATGTTTTTGCGGGAGCAGGACGCTTATACACTTCATAAGCCTGTGAGAAAACGGTTTAAAACAGCCGAGACAACAGCGGCATCGATTGATTCTCTTTGGCAAGCAGGTTTAACAGACATGCAAAGATATTCAGTGTATAACGATGGTTACTGCTACCTCCTATTCATAATATATGTATTCTCTAGATATCTGTGGCTAATTCCTCTGAAAAATATATCGTCTGAAACAGTTGCTAAAGCTACCAAAACGTTGATGTTGAAAGAAGACAGGGTTCTAGGCTATTTTTGTACGGATACGGGGGAAAGAATTTATAGGCCGCGCTTTACAGAACATGTTGGCAGAGAGAGCTTAATATCAGCTACTACATTACCAATTCTATACATAAGGCCTTTTTAGCTGAAAGAGTTCAACGTACCATAAAGGGACGCATGCACCGCCACTTTATAAGGTTGTAACATATATTCTGCTCGATTTTTTAGTTCATTCAGAACAAAAATTAAAGGACCTATAAGGACAAATTTGCTCGAATTTTTAGTTTATTCACAACAAAAATTAAATGATATAATGACATATTAATCAATATAATTCCTTTCTTTTTCTGTAACCTCCTCCCATCTGAAGAAACAAATTTTATGCCACGTTCCAAGAAATCCCTTGGTTTCGAGTTAAAAAAACGATCACTTCGTTTTCGATAGCTTCCCTGGATTGCAACTTTTGTCCATCTAGGTGGTGTTGCAGACTTCTGAGTAAATGGTAGTCTGAAGGTGCGATGTCCAGAAAATAAGGTAGATGAGGCATTTTTTCCCAACCAAACGCCTCCAATTGGTTAGTGGTGATTCGAGCAGTATGAGGGCGTGCGTTATCCTGGTGGAATAGAATACCTGCGATTAATTAATGCAGGACGTTTTTCTTGTAATGCCATCTTCAATCGTTGGAGTTGTTGGCAGTAGACTTCAGCTGTGATTGTTTGGTTATCTGGCAGGAGCTCAAAATGAATAATTCCTTGCATATGCCACCAAACGCATAGCAAAATTTTCTTTGGATGGGGTCCATTCCTTGGCTGAGGTTCAGGCTTTGTTTCACGGCTAAACCACTGATGTCGACGCTTAATATTGTAATAGAGGACCTATTTTTCATCCCCAGTGACGATCCGATTCAAAAACGGTGCCTGCAGTTGCCGAGAATGCAGTGATGTGCAAATATCGATTCGATGTTGAAGATTCGCTTGTGACAAATCATGCGGAACCTATTTTTCAACCTTCACTACTTTTCCTAACAGCTTCAAATGACGATGAATGGTCATATGGCTAACGCCGAGTTGCGGGCCAAGTTCTCTTACAGTTACCTTACCGTTGGGTTTTCCTCCACTGTTGCTTTCAGCATCTCTTCATCTAACTCATTTGGTCGTCCTGTTCGTTGATAATCTTTCAGACTGAATGCTCCATTTCTGAACTTCTCAAACCATCATTTCATAAACTCTTTGAATGTTTTTTGCGGGTTCACTAGCGTTAGATCCTTTATGGAACTCATACAGCATCACATGTCGAATATGCTCTTTCGTAGGCTCCATGTTTTTTCAATTACTGTAATATCGTAGGGATGGCCTTGTAACTGTATGAAAAACACCAGAGAAAATATTCATTAGCCTAAACCTACACTAGCCTAAGTCATTCTGTATCATTCTGTATCGTGATAAAACCTGTGCGAACCTGTCGCCGCGTGTGTTTTATAACATTTCTAAAACTATTTCACATTATCTTGAGGTTATTCTATTATCTATCGTCCATTTTCTAATCGAGCAGAATTTATGTTACAACCTGATACATATAAAAACACATACAGATATATAAACAGTCTGGAATCATTGGCCTCATCATATAACCGCTCACACCATTGCACGATTGGGACAACACTTAACGAGATTTTAGAAAGAGGTACGCGCAGAGCCTGATGTGAGAAGAGATGTTCGTAGAACACCGCCACACTTTGCACGTTTCAAAATCAATGATTATGTAAGGCTGTCGCGTTCTGGAAATAAATTCGCGAAGGGATTTGAGCAAGGATGGTCACGTGAGATTTTTAAAGTTAGGGCTATGAGACTTAAAGGCGAGAAAATGCTGTATTACGTTGAAGATTTGAATGGGGAAGAAATCGCAGGAGTTGTTTACCGTGAGGAGTTGCAGAAAGTGACATTTAATTTAAGAAAAATGTGTTTAAAATTGAAAAAATGTTAGGAAGCAAAGGCTCTGGAAAGAGAAAAATGTACCTGGTGAAATAGCTAAGGTACCCAGAAAGCTTCAACACCTATATAAAAACTGATGCAATAATGAAGCTTAAATAGTATGCAACATGGCGCCTAACCATTTCTACGTCACACTACCGTCCTCTTCTTCTCTGTCTGTACATCCTAACAGCAGACTAGCCAACTTTGTAACAGAACTCCATGGACTCATTGAATTGGGTCGTGATTCGTATGAGGTGGGGATATGCGAAATTCAGTTGAACACCCTCATTTAAAATATTGATTATAAAGAACCCGTTTACACGGTTCTAAGAGACCTTATTGATTGTGAAAAAGCCGGGGTAAATCGGGATGAAACCATACATATCGGCCGGATTGGGGGTGCACGGTATTACAGTACAGTAGTAACACTATATCCGGGCAGTTATGTGCGGCTGAGGATAGTGTTAGAGACTTAAACGTAAGTTTAAAAAACTCAAATCTTACGGCTGATTTAGTATACGAAATCGTAAACAAAAAACCCCTGCCATACTCTAATCCTAAAATCACAGGCTAACAAAAATATTAAAGAGAAAGGGCTGTTCAAAATTAAATTATAACCGAGGGGCGATATCAATCAGCCTTCCAAAGAGATACCTTTCACGAGGTACAACATCACTTGTCCAGCCCATAGAGGGAAGAGCATGCGTATTGCCTATGACAGGCCCCCATTATGTGAATGTCGCGACTAATCTAATAACCAATATCTCAGTATATATAAGAATGATTGACGGAAAAAATTTCCCATTCGGTGATGGGAGCTTAACAATGAAGCTGCACTTTCGACGCACTGAGTTATAACGGACAGAAAGCCTTTCGCACTCTATGTAGGTGTGAGATACCAGCGTGGTAGTGGACTTGGATCCATTTTTTCAAACATACTACGTACGGCTGTTCCCATGCTGAAGAGGGGTGCCAGATATCTCGGGAGGAAAGCGCTACAATAAGTTCTTAACACGGCAGAAGACATAATGGCATGGGCTAAACCTGAATAAGCTCTAAAAAAAACACTTAAAGAGTACACGGGACGAAATCATCAAAGATGCAGAGAAAATTGCGTGGTGGTGGGAAGAAGAAGAGGGCTGTCCGGAAAAAGGGATTACCACCATGTAGCGTTAAATGTAAAAAGATATCAAAAAGAAGTGTTCTAAGCGAACGAAATCTATGGTTGATCATTTTTTTGACTGATATAAGATAAGGACATTGATCTCATGAATCATAGACTGTTTTCTACCTGTCGAGAGAGGTGGTACTATTTCTGAGTCGTCATGGCACGCTTCATCCCTCCGTATAGTTCAAAATGTTGTAAATCGGAGCTGTCCCTCTTCGACATGCCCCCAACTCAAGTTTCTATTGAGCACAGTGACTTTATTACAAGTAACCTTTTAAACACAATTAGTTCCCCGAGTGCTCCAATAGAATTCGTGATACCCAGCTCCGCTAAACTACGTATAGCCCATTCTGATGGAACGGAGGCGATGACAAATATGCTGTATACCCTGAAACAAACTTTCTGCACTCCATATTCAATCAGTGTGATGTATAATTAAATCAGGTCAACATATCGGCAGGAACGGGGTACTATCACCTACAAGCCTATCTGGAGAATATGCTGAACTTTTCCAAAGAAGCGAAGGATACCTTTTTATGTGCCGAGGGCTATTATCAAGCTAAAGACGAAAGTAGTATAAAGGACAAATTTTAAAATTCTAAAAAGAAGATACATGAGTGTTTTGGACGCCTGCATAGAGACTTCACATTCCAGGAGAAGTTGCTTGTGAATGTGGTCGATATAAAAATTAAGTTCACCCCCACGAATTCTGAGATTTGCATAAATCTGGGGCCTGATCAAGAGGGCGCAAAACCCGTTGTGATTCACATTTGGTAACATATGTCCGCGTGCATCGAGTTAAATTAAGCTCTGCTAAACAAATAGAAATTGAAAAAAATTTAATACACGCAACAGTAAAATGCCCATTTAACAGCGTACAGATCAAACTATATACGGTGCCAGCAGGGTTGGCATCGAAACAGATAGAAAACGTGGCCTTGGGAGTTCTACCTAATAGGATATTAATTGGAATGCAGGAACAGGCATCGGGTGAATGGAAAATACAAAAAGATTGCCTTTAAATTCGAGAAATTCGGCCTTAAAAATATAACTCTATACGTCAATGGCGTTGCGTTGGGCGGGGTATGGATATGATTATTCATCAAACGCTGTGTTCCCGCTTTGTGCGAGAGCATATAGTAATCTGGCTTACATGTGCTATATTCAGAGCAATATAGTGGAGCACCAGTTTGTTGGGGATAACGCAAAAAGAATTCATCGATCAATTTAACCTTTATCCGTATGACATCACACCAGACTTATCTGTTACTGTAAATACACACTTAAGTTCACAACAGAGTGGAAACATCTCAATCAGATTGGAATTTACTAAGCCGATAGACGCGCCTATTAGTATACTAGTATACCTCGAGTCACAAGCCCTAATAGATTTAGGGGTGTTGTCAATGACTTTTAAAATGGACGCGAATACACTTCAGAGAGTAATGAATAGTGACTGAATCACGCGCTTCAAATTTATTGGTGTTTGCGAAGAATGAAACAGTGAAATTGCCAACTACGAGAGAATGCGGTGGTCTTATTGTGAATACCGGTTATTGGTGGTGAAGGGATTCATTGGTTTGCAATCTATTTTAAAAATAGGGACCGCATGTACTATTTTAATTCACTCTGGACTGGAGTGACCTGTTATTGTAAAATTTCTCGAGCAGTTGCATATCCCAGAAATTGTATGGAATTGTATGGAATACAATGATATTTTAGTAATACTTGCGGGATGTACTGCCTTTCATTTCTCATGCATATGTCACGTGGTAAGGAATTTATAAATTTTTAAAAATTATTCGACCGTGTCACACTCAACGAAACGACGAAATGGTTTGCAGACAGATAAAAAACCATTTTCCGTTTGTGCGGACTCGTTTTGTCGTATGATGTTTTGATCGTATATATATAAAACGAATAATTGCATCAATGTTGTCTCCAATAATATTGGTTTGTGCATTCTGTAGCTTATTTAAAATGTAATGGAAGATAATTTAAGATAGATATAAAAAAAATTGTACTGTTTTATAAAACATGATTTCTATCATTTAATAAATTGAAGGAAATCCATTGCGTCTTCTTCTTACCCGAAACACACGAAAAAGAAAAAAGTTTTATCCGAAACATAAGAAAAAGAAAAAAGCTTACATTTTTCGTCAATGATGTGGCATTCGCTGGGTTGACTCCGCCGTAATACTTCTACCTCTGTATTCAGGTCCATGACATGTGTTTCTTCAAAACTATCACGAAAAGATTGTATAACACGAGTCAAATCCTCATCGGACCTTTAAGGAGAAAGGATAATTTTAACCCTTTCATACCCAAATTAAGTCGAAAAGTAAAAAAAAATTGGGATATAAAAATCGTTTAATTGGACCCAAAATAACTGAAAAATATACTTTACAAAGTTTTATTGTTCATAATTAATAAAATACGAAATGTGTTAAATTTCACACATTGGGAACTGGAAGGTCTAAAATTGCTTCCAAAGTTAACGATGAAAATTTCACACACTGGGCATTAAAGGGTTAAATTAATTTCATGAGTTCATACATTTTATGAATTCTTTTTTAATAAAATCCCAATTGTTTTTCATCAAAACATATGCAGCGTACACACACACACACATATATATATATATATATTTATATATATATATATATATATATATATTTATATATATATATATATATATCAGTGGCGGCTTTACAGGGGAGGCATGGGAGGCTGTGCCTCCTCGGTTTCAACAGGCTATAAATATTTATTTCCTAAATTGCAAAATTTAAAAATTTTAATATAATTTAAGTTAAAAATTTTAATTAGCAATGGAATCACCCTCCCCTTCGAATATAGTTGTTAAAAGTTTAATTTTCAATAGAATCACCCTCCCCCCTTGAATATAACTGTAAGTATTCAGGAAAGCCTCCCTTCAGCTTCTTGGTTGTCATGGCAACGTACTGATGCCATGCTTATATTCTGCCCTCTCAAAAGGCATGAATTCGTGAAATGGAGGCCCAAAATCACAAATCCTCCGCGAGCTTTATCATGGCCAGCCAGTGGGCAGAGATAAATGGCTGTTGCCTAGCAAACAGATCTTCGGAGTCAAAATTATTGCTAAATACCACGTGAAATTGAATTTTTATTTAGTTATTATATTTTGTTTACACGAACCTATTACGTTGTCATTCAACTCTTTATAAGTGAATTTAGTGTTATTTATATGTGACTTAGTGTACCCAACGTGTTAACTTGTTATTTGTACGTTTTTAAAGGCTACGTTATGGTAGTGTTATGTTATTTGTAAGTTTTTGAAGGCAATATATCGGAGTTTATATTCTTTGTGTGAACTTAACCCTTCAAAATTGAAGAAGTTACTGACATAATCGTGTCACTATTGGACACTTCTTTTATTAGAAGAAGCGAAGAAAATAAAAGATACATTTTAAATAGAGATAGATCAACTCCAAACATATCTTGTGTTCAAATAAATAAGAGCAAAAACAGAAGTTTTAAATCTAATTGGTATGACAGATATAAGTGGCTGTGTGGAAGTTTGCAAAAAAACGGTTTGTTTTGCTGGTCTTGTCTTTTAGTTGGTGTGAAAAAAAATGTATGGAGTGACGAAGGGTTTCGTGATTGGAAGAACTTGGCAAGGAGCTTGGAGAGACATTCCACTTCGAAAGAACACATTCAAAATTATATTTGTGTTAAACAGTTATCTAAACAGGCGTTCAGTATTTTTGAACAGCTAAATGAACACGCGAAGAGATCGAAAAATACAATGCAAAAGTAGCAAACAACAGAGAAGTCTTCAAGCGATTGATTGATTTAACTTGTCTCCTCTGTAAACAAGAATTGCCTTTCCGTGGTCATGACGAATCGAAGAGCTCTTACAATCAAGGAAATTTTAAAGAAATCTTCAATGTAATGCTCAATCATAATGAAGAAGTGAAATCCCATTGGGAAAAAATAGGGGTCTTTACTGGTTTGTCAAAAACAATACAAAATTACATTACTGATTGTATTGCGAGAGAACTGAAAGATGCTATACAAAATACTATAAAAAGTGTGCCATTTTTTCAATTCAAGTAGATGAAACAACTGACAAGAATGAAAAAGCTCAATGTTCAATCATTTGCCGTTGTGTTGATAGAAATGGACATATAAAAGAACATTTTCTAGGTTTTTATGATGTTGGACAAGACAAAAGTGCAGCAGGCATTTGTCAGCAGCTTGTGGAAATATTACAGCCATTTGATTTTCAAAATAAACTTATAGCGCAGACTTTTGACGGAGCCAGTGTTATGTCACCTGAATTGAATGGGCTTCAAGCAAAAATTCGCAGCTATGCTCCTCAAGCTCTTTTTACCCATTGTTTGGCGCATCGTTTAAATCTAGTATTGCATCACAGCTGCCGTAACATATCAGCTGTTAATATTTTCTTTCGTACTTTACAAGGAATTCCTGCCTTCTTTCACAAATCGACAAAAAGAACAGCCGTCCTTGACCGAATCGTGAGAAAACGAATACCAACCAACAGTGAAGTAAGGTGGAATTCCAATGCAAAAATTGTCACGGCAATTTCCACTGAAAGGGTTAAGTTGATTGAGGTTTTTCAGGAACTCATGAATACCGATGATATTACAGGTAAAACAATACGTCAAGCAGAAGCCTACAAAAATAAGCTGTCTGAATTTAACTTTGTGTTTTATCTTTTGGTCTTCCAAGACATCTTTTTGAAAACTGAAGTGGTTTATAATATTCTCCAAAAAGAATCAATAGATATTCAAATGTGCATGGATCACATATCTATATGCCAAACAGCCATACAAGATATGCGAAATGACGAAACATTTCAAAAGTATATTGAGAAAACACAAAGAGTAACTGGACATTTTCCTTGTGCTTCGAGAAATAGACTTGAAACCAACAATTCAACATCTTGCCATTATCGAAAGAATTTTTATGAGATCATTGATAATAATATTACTACTCAAATAAGGACAAGTTTCTCGAACATGGCATCCTTAAAGTTTCTGCAGCTATCCAACTCAACCCAATTTGCAAATTTGCCACAAAATTCCCGGAAGATGCCTTAAATTCCGTGATAGCTACCTATGTAAACTTCTTTGACAAACACTTTCTACGAAATGAGCTAATGGCTGTTTATGCAGAAGAAAACAAACATATTTTTCATAACTGATATTGAAACTATATTGAATAACATTGTGGAAAATGACTTGTGCGATACACTACCCCAAGCTTAAAGACTTTTCAGTCTCATTGCAACCATCCCAGCCACTACTGCATCTGTTGAAAGAAGTTTTTCTTGTCTAAACTGCATTAAGACATGCTTAAGGAATACTATGGGCAGGAGCGACTTTAAAGCTTGGCATTAATTTCCATAGAAAAGGAATTACTAGTGAAGCTATCGAATCAACCTTGCTGGTATGAAAATATCATAAATAGGTTTGCTGCTGGAAAACAAAGGAGAATTGATCTTCTTTTCAAGTAGAAGACGTACAGTAAGTAAAACCAAATGATGATTTTTCGTTTTATTTTCTGATATTTTAATAACTTTACTCCATGTTGTTTAATTAATTTATAATAACGGTTAGTAACTTAGCGGTAGTATCTATATCATGAATAATTTTGTACAGATTAAGCCATCTTAATTTAAGTAATTTATTTATGGGCATATGCCATATATAACTATCCTCGCACTATGTAATAAAACATAGCAATAATTATTGGTGGGCCTCCCTACCCTCTCACACCACGAGCCGCCACTGATATATATATATATAGATATATATGAAGAAGTTACAATGTGAAGTATCAAATATCTTCGAACCGCTTAGAGAAGTTTGTGACCTTTTAACAGAAAATGCCGGATAATATTTCAAGTGAATTTTTATGGAATTTTATAAAATTATTTAAAACTTGCAAAGGAGTCTCTTGAATGTTATAAGTTTTAAAAAATTCAACGATTTTTGATGAATAGAAATATCAAAACAGGACTTACCATAATATTAATTGCTAATGCAAACTAATCTATAATTAAAAATTGAGGATACCTGATATTGTGATGAATCATTTTACAATAAAATGTAATGAGATAAAAATAAATTACTAAAGCCCTCCATATATATATATGATGAAATAATCGAAACACAGAATGGTACTCAAGAGCATTCGTCTAATGACATGTTCAGAAACACTAAAATAAATAACAAGTTCGCGACTAAATATAGGTCACAAAAAATAGAAATACAGGTACATAAATTTTTACACTTACATTTCAACTGCAATCACTTTCACCAGATCGTAAGGAGCGTCATTGAAAATATCATCAAAGATTTGTGTTGGAAATAATCCGTCCCGATCGGTTGCGTTAAAAAGATTAATTGTAGACACCGCGGCATCTTCATATAAAGCCGGTAAACTGTAAAGTTCTGATTGACTCATGACGGAGGGAATGTGCTTGTTTATTCATTGGTGAAAATAACTGCTGTGAGTTCCAGCTGAAAATACTCACTTTTATATGCATGATCCCCAAGCATGACCCCCAAAAATTAATAGGCGGATCGTAAGTTTGCTGATTGGTTGTCACTGTAACTGGGCAGGCTATGTTAAATTTTTTATTAATCAGCTGTCGTAAAACCGCTATAACGGACCCACGCTTTGGGCAATGAAGTCCTAATTGGTCAAATTCAAGAATAATGAAGGTGTCTTTATCCAATTTGGCTTATTCTCTCCGCAGATTTATTTGCAATGCTCACATCTCAAGGTGACTGAGTGAATTGCCCACTCGCTTTATCTTATTTGTTTATTATTACCTTAGTCCCATCTATCACAAATATAAAAATAATATATTTCTGACCAACATAAAGGGGTCCGGCGGTTAATGGGTTAAAGTGACTTTTTTTTAAATAATTCGCTGGTTTCAATATTCATTAAATATATACAAATTAAACATTCAGTTTATATTCCTGCCCAGAAGGATCCCCTCATAGTTCTTTTAATTGGCAAGACATTTTAGTTGCTTGAAAAATTTTCTGATAACTGTTCTACCTGGAAAGACCAGACCTGAGACAATCTCTATTATAAATCTTTATTAACCATTAGTTAGACCACATTTCGAATATATATATATATATATATATATATATATATATATTATATATATATATTCGTGTATATATAAATATATGAATGTGTACCCCATCCCCTTATTTGAGTTTTGCGGATAGGATGAGAGTAGTGGACTGGGATAACTTATTTATGGGTAATGACACAAATTTGCATTGGGAGGCGTTTAAAGAAAGTTTTATGAATATTGAAAGGGAGTTTATTCCTCGTAGGCACAAGCACGCTAGAAGTCATGGTAGGCCCAAGTGGTGGACTAGGGAAACAGGCGAGTTCATAAACGAACGTAACAGAGCGTATAGATCTAATAAGCGCAATGGCACGGCAGCTAACTTTAATAGATATATCGAGCTTAGACGTCAGGTTAAAAGATCAGTTAGAAATGCTAAGCGTAATTCAGAGACACTTATAGCTACGGATAGTAAACATAATCCAAAAAGTTTTTGGAATACGTCAATAATCGTAAGCCGATAAAAGATAACGTAGGCCCTCTAGTGGATGTTAACGGCGCTTTGGCTTCTGACATATCTATTTTGCGACAGTTTTTACCGTAGAAGACGTAAATAATGTCCCCGACGTGGAAGATATCGTTCCATTTAGTAGCAAGACTATTTTGGATGAAATAACTGTTTACGAGGGTGAGATTGCGCATTATATCGATAGGCTAAAAGTTAGCAAGGCTCCAGGCCATGACGCTTTTTATCCGACATTTGAAAGATTTGAAAGACGTTACTGTAGGCCCCTTAACAAAGATTTTAAAACAGTCATTCGAAACGGGGATTATTCCTGAAGACTTCAAATTAGCTAACGTCCCGCCTATTTTTAAAAAAGGTGACCGCACAGTAGCTAGCAATTATAGGCCTATTAGTTTAACGTCAATTGTCGGTAAACTTTTGGAATCCATAGTTAGGGATCGTATCATCGATCACTTAGAAAGTCGAGATTTGATTAATAGTAATTACTAATTAGCATTGGTTTCGACGTCATAGATCTTGTTTAACTAATTTGTTAGAATTTTATAACGAACTAGTGCGCGAATACGATAGGCATGAGCGGCTGACGTTATTTATTTAGATTTTAAAAAGGCGTTCGATTCAGTTCCGCATAGAAGATTAATTGCGAGGGTTAAAGAGCACGGTATAAGCGGTCAGGTTGCTAACTGGTTAGAGGGATGGCTTCGTGCTAGGAGACAGAGGGTCGTTGTTAGTGGTAGTGAATCGGGGTAGTTGGATGTAGGTAGTGGTGTCCCACAGTGTTCAGCGTTAGGCCCATTGCTATTCGTAATCTATATTGACTAGTAACTAGGATTGACTAGTAACGTATCAAAATTTGCGGACGATACTAAAATAGGCGGTAAGGTTGTTACGAGGGCGATAGAAATAGGCTCCAAGACGATGTAAATAGGATTATGGAGTGGACGGATAAGTGGCAGATGCAATTTAACGTAGACAAATGTAAAGTCTTGCATATAGGTCCTCGTAACAATAATTACACGTACACGATGGATGATAGAGAGTTAGCGAGCGTTGACGAGGAAGTAGATTTAGGCGTACGCGTATCTAATGATTTAAAAGTTAGGAACCAGTGCCTGGAGTCTTGCGCAAAAGCTAATAGGATGTTAGGCTTCATAGCGCGTAATTTCGAATTTAAATCGAAGGATATTATATTGCCTTATGAAGATAGGATTAAAAAGTTAGACTTGCATTCGCTCGAAACTAGGAGATTAAAGGGGGAGCTTATTGAAGTTTTCAAAATCGTTAATAAAATCGATAACGTAAATTTTGACAAACTGTTCACTTTCGATAATAGCAATACTCGTAATAACGGATTTAAGTTGCGTGGCAGATGTTTCATTACTAATATCGCTAAAAACTTCTTTACGTTTAAAGTAATTGATAAATGGAATAATCTTCCCGCGCCCGTTGTGAACTCTACCAGCGTTAATGTGTTTATAAACCGTCTAGATAGACATTTTAAAAATATTAACGTTGTTTAAAATAAAAAACAATTGGCAACAGGAGCTCTGGGGTCGTAATCGGGGATGAGTCTGTTGACGTCTAATGCCAGCCTGTGACATGCCAGCGTGTGATATGCCAGCAAAAAAAATTAGACTAACACGAACTTAGTTGTAGCTTGTTGAGTAAATTAACCCACGTTTTGTTATTGTTTATACTTTTTCTTCTCTTTATTGCATGTCTGTAGTTTACATGTTTGCATGGTATGATAGTGTTTGAGTTAAGAATGTGTTGTAATGCGTTCTTATTTTACTTTTCATCTTTCACGCCTTTCCAGCCTAGTGGGCTGCATCCTCTACCTCCCTATGGAGTGGAGGATCGGTCTGCAACAGTTGGAAGAATGTGTTTCTTTGAGTTAAAAATGTGTTGTTCTTGAATTAAGAATGTATTGCATGGTTTGTAAGCGTTCTTATTTTACTTATTTTCATCTTTTTCCGGCAGAGTGGGCTCTACCTTCCTATGGAGTAGAGAACCGTTCTGCAATATTTCCTATTCTCTCCGACTACTTTTCTGACTTGTCGGCAGTGGCTGGCAGATGATGATGGTGAGTCTTTTTTATCTTTTTCTGAATGAATGTTAACCCACGAGTGATAGGTGTTGCTACTTACTTAACCCCTTATTCTCTTCTCTTAACCTCCTACTCTTTCCTTTCTCTCAGGCTAACCTTAGAGTGGATCTTAGGGTCTATGTTAGCCTTAGCTTCTGTAGATCTGTAGAACATTGCATTTGCAACATTGCGATCGCACTCTACCCACTCGTATTTATTTTTTATCAGATGGTATGGATATACACGTTTTAATAAATTAATTAAATTAAATAGTGGTATCTGGCAACCCCCTCAAAGCATTTAGAGCATCTCTCTTACCTTTAATAAATAAATAATTAAGATAAACATCTGGCAGCCCTCCATATATAAATAAATAAAATAACTGCTACCCTTCCATATATAAATAAATAATTAAAGTAGTGGTATCCAACAACCCTCCATATATAAATAATTTAAAAAAATGGTGCTCTCTGGCAACTCCTCCATATATATAAATAAACATATTCAATAGTGCTCTCTGGCAAACCCTCTACATAATTAAAATAAATAATGCTCTTTGGCAACCCTCGACCTTCTATATAACAGCTGTTGGTACCCAGAGCTCTCATTCTGCGTCTGGCTCCGTCAGACGCAACATATCTCTCTCTCTCTCTCTCTCTCTCTCTCTCTCTCTCTCTCTTAGTTAGGATACCCCTTTGGGGTGAGGCCGTCCCAACTTCTCTCCAAAGACTCTCTTCCTCCTCCTCCTTTCTCTCTCTCTCTCTTAGGTTGTGAGGCCGTCCCAACTTCTCCTCCAAAGAGGTCAGGGTTACCCC
Source organism: Bathynomus jamesi (assembly GCA_023014485.1). NCBI lineage: Eukaryota > Metazoa > Arthropoda > Malacostraca > Isopoda > Cirolanidae > Bathynomus > Bathynomus jamesi. The sequence continues at coordinate 961,818 of JAJOZX010000096.1, read as the reverse complement.
TTTGGGGGTGAGGCCGTCCCAGCTTCTCCTCCAACACTCCCCCCTTCATGCATGCAACTTAGGGGTTACCTCCACCCCCTTGTTACATAACCCACTCCCCTTGTGCAATACCCCTTCCCCTTTGCAGCATTCCCCCTCCCCTTGCAATATCGATCAACATTTGCAACATTGCAATTGCACTCTCCCATTCTCCGCCCATACTACTCATGAGTATCGGTAATATACTTAAACTTAAGAGTTTTGACATATTCCTCAAATAATATTTTAGCTATAGAGTTTGTTTAATAACAATTACGTTAATGGGTATGAAATATAATAATAATAATAATAATAATAATTCCCTCTCATTAATAATTAGATTGGTCAAATTAGATAATTAGATAATAATAGCTAATAATTAGATAATAATTAGCTTGGTGTATATATATATATATAATATATATATATATATATTCAGAGTTCATTTCCATATATGAAAATGAAAATGAAAAGGTTTATTGGCAGACTATAGTCCATATGACAAATATTATTAATACAATGACAGTTCATATACTAAGGATAGAAATATATACAATTGATTAGAAATAATACTGCACTGTCGAAGTTAAGTGGAGCTACAGACAGACGTTTTCGTACCAAGAAGTCCATAGCTTAGAGGATAAATGGCAGGACTCATGGATAGCTTGGATGATCGGGTTGGTTGGTTTTTTAATTCTTTGCATTAGACTGTGTTGAGCACGTCTTGTTACCTCCGGGAAGCTCGGGACATTGCGGGTAGCAAACATTTGCGAAGCTGAGCATCTTGGGGGTAATTTATGTAAGAGTCTAAAAGACCTGTTGCACAGCAAATTTAGGGTTCTGCCAGAACCTTTTTTATAGTTCACCCAGAGTTGCTGACCGTATATATTACTGCAGAAAGTACGAAAGAGTGTGTCTTTAGCTTCACTTGTACAGAAACGAAAGTTCCTTATAGTCATATTCGCTTTAGCACACAGGCTTCGAGATTGTTTTCTTATATCCGAGTCATCACTCAAGGAGCTGGTAATAGTTTGACCCAAATACTTAAACTCTTGTACTTCCTCAATTACTTCACCATTCATTTTAAACCTTATATCAGCTGGCTGATTACAGCTTTTAGGATGAAATTGCATAACCTTAGTTTTTGTAACATTAAAAAGAATATCATGTTTCTGCGAATACACTTCGCAGACATTTAGTAGCCGATCCAAACCTTTGACAGAGGGACTTATTAACACCATATCATCGGCATAAACTAAGTTATTTATCCTTGTGTTATCTATACAACATCCCACTGTTGCCTCATTAAGTGAAGCAATTAATCCGTCAATATACACATTAAACAGCATAGGGGAGAGCAAGGAGCTTTGTCTCACCCCGCAAGAGGAGCCAAAACACTCGGATAGTACATTGCCCCACCTAACAGTGAAAGATTGGTGGGAATACCAAAATTTCAATAAATTTAATATGTACATGGAAACCTTCCTGTCTTCTAGTTTTGCAAATAAAATATTGTGGTTCACCCTATCATATGCCTTACTTATATCAAGGAAACAGCTATAAATGGTTGAATTACTGTCAATGTATTTAGATATTGTTTCTTTAAGTACATAGATACACAGGTCAGTTGAGTGGGACCTTTTAAAGCCAAACTGATTAGATGTCCATAGGAAATCATTTAATCGGAGTAACAAGAATTTTTCTAGTAGTTTCGAGAAGCAGGAAGCGACAGCAATAGGCCTGTAATTATTGCTGGACACAATGTCTCCGTACTTATTTTTGACCAGGGGCAAGATATATACCCTCATGAACTCTGCAGGGATATAACTATGAGCAAGCATGGCTGATAGGAGCAATGATATATGCAGACATACTACGTCATTTGCATATTTTAAGTGCTCATTCGATAAGTCATCTACCCCTGAGGGCAGAACCAGTCTTTAACTCTTTAATTAACCTCTTTACTTCAGAAAATAAAATAAAAATATTTTCCCTTGTCCCTCCCACAATCGTTTCGCTGCAATCTATCTTAAGATTATCCCTACTCACACTGTTAAGAATGTTAGAGTAGTGGTTTTTCCACAGCTTTGCAATTTCATCCTCCCCCGACACCCCATCGATTGTCGGAGGGAGGACATTTTTGACACCCGGCCTTATGGCCGCCTTATACTGACCCCCGACTTCTGCACATATTCATGTATACTGGTCCTAATCTGGGTCTACCATGAAAGCACCACAAATCATAGGCGTCTTTCGATTCCCTCTTCAAGGGGGTAATAAAATCATTCCATCCAGGAATAACCTTAGTATGATAGTTGTAAGATTTAATCAGGGGGCTTCCTGCTTCTCTTAACAGGGATATTATCTTACTATAATACCTATCTATGAGTTTACAGTGAGAATCATTTGAGCAAGGATTATTGCAGGCAAGGTACAAAATTTCTAAATTATTAAAGAAGTGACATGTTCTGTCTTTGTATTCTGTTCTCTGCTGCATATTAATATTGGACCAATCGACGCGATTATTCTTACCTATTGAGTTCTTGTTAAGTCGTGTTGTGCATAAATTGGTAACGTTAATTAATATTTCTAATGGTCTATGATCAGAAAGAAGGAAATCATGCAAAATATGAACTCTAACAATTCGATTCTTTAGATTATTACTAGTGAGACAATGATCAATCCACCACCTGGTGGTACCACTCATATCGCTAACGTATGTAAAATTACCACTGGCTACCCCTAATACATCTACATCACTTATACTTAAATTGGCCGACTCGTACATGTTACCCAATTCTACAAAGAATTCCGAGTTCACATGTGCGTTAAAGTCCCCCATTATTATACAGTGAGAATATTTGGGGTTATCTGATAATGACTTAATTTTGTACAGCAAATCAATGTATTCATCTAGATTACTGCCGTTGTTGTATGGTAAATAGCAGTTTACAATTAATATGCAATCATTGTTCACTTGTAATTCAATGCCTAACAACCTTACATTATCGCTTGTTAAAAATCTTATATGTTTTGACAAATTTTTCCTTGATAAGAAAGCAACACCACCAGAAGGCCTACCGTACATTAATTCATCTGACAAGTCTACTGCTGATGACGCATGGTACATAAAGTCATCATGGATGGTAGAGAGGAATTTTAGCTCTTGCTTAGGTAGCCAGTGCTCCTGCAGGAGTATCAAATCTGCACTGTCGCAGATTTTATGAACATCTACAGTTGAATTCCTCACTGACCTTACATTATATGAGACTATTTTCAACAAGTTATCCGCCATGACTGATAGAGAATTTATTATTAGTAAGATTATTATTATTACTTGTAAAATTATTATTATTATACACAGTACAACTTTCAGGCATTACCGTTAGGGCGCCTATTATTATTATTATTATTATTATTATTATTTTGCCTGTTATCAAATCTCCTGGAACAGTGAATAAACTCCTTAACAATAATACCGTCTGGCCATTGACTCATATCATACGGGTTGAAATGCGCATTTACACCTTTAATTATTACTTTAAAAGAGTTATAATATGGAGATTTCGTGTTTAGTTTATTAACTATCACTATACTGTGTTCACCAATGATTTCTTCTATCATGTGTCGAATATCGCTTGCCTCGTTCGAGAGCTGAATTCGCGACACAAATAGGGTGAGATTCTCCATCGGTGGCCTCGCCACGGAGACCGGTTGAGACCTTTGGGACGGGCGCCTATTAACAGTTACCCACCCGTCCTGCTCCCTCGATCTCCCTGAGGCAGGGTTCGCCTGGCTTGGGGATGGGTGGCACAACCTTTGGGGGATAGGAGGCCCCTCCCTTACTCTGTGGCTAGGTGAGGGTCTGTTAGCGGTGTTTATACCCTGACGGCCGCGCGTGCCTCTCCTTCTTCGGTGGGAGGGGGGGGGGGAACTGCGCACCGAGCGAGGCGTAATCGAACACCTTCCTCTGCAGTGGGAGGCAGGGAAGAGGGCAATGATGCCTCGACTCTCGGCATTGGACCGTCCCTGTTCCTCATTGTGAGATCGGGAGCAGGGGTCCCTGAACGGGAGGGGGGTTGACCGCTACTCCTGCATGCTGCGTTTCCACTCCACCTTCAGGGGGGGAGTTGGAGGCGGGGATTTCGTTTCCCTCGCTGCCCGACGCGCTTCTTGGAGATCTGGCTTGCTGAACTACTTCGGAGTAACTGGGCTTTGGGAGGAGCGTCTCTTTCAACGCATCTAACTCTGACCGGAACTGTTCTATCGAAATCGCGTTTTTCTGATTTGACACCATGTGTTGGTGTTTCAGTTCAACTATCGACTTTTGTACCTCATTATACTGTTTGAGGAGCACCGAGACGTTTACGTCACCCATAGAGATTACCGGTATTCTATGGAAGTTAGTGACGTAAAAGATAATATTATTCTCATTATCCCGGAGGGTCGACACTTTATTTATAATGTCTTTCAGGGTATTCTCTTTTTCAGAATTACCTCTGCGAGTTGGGAGGGAAGCACCGAACATGGTGTTTAATTGTACCCTCGCATGTTCTATTTCTTCTGAATCATAAAAATCATGACAGACAGATACAAGAAGGTCTGACCTAATATGATCTACTTTGTCGAATATAAAACATAACAGGATTTTCTACAAGATTTACAGCAGACGACCCCATTGTATCTGTAACGGCTTGTGGGGGAGCGTAGCTGGTGGGGGCTGGTTGGGGGTGGAGATGGGGGGGAACGCCGAAAGGGGTCCCACTTTTTTCGTCCCTTTAAATCATGCTCAGGATACCAACGGTTCGATGTTCAGGCATCTTTTCACATTAATTATGTAACTATTTCTATGACAAAAAGTATACACGCGGAGTCACTGTACGATTATACCGTAATGAAACACACATTTCCCGCGATCACCGTCAAAACTTTTACTATTAAACGGAAAATTCGCAGTGTATATGATGGGGGTAGGGCGGGAGAGGGGAACGGGATGGGGATGCTAAAAGGAGTGCCCACTCCTTGTCCCTTTAAATCATGTAAGCGTGTAAGTTTGTAAATATATCTAAAGTAATAAAACCTATTTATTTGCTTGGTCTTTCATTTAAGATTTCAGAGCCTTTCCTTGGCCTTTTGAAAATATTTTGAACCGTTTATGTAGTTAAAATTCACTCGTTCATTCGTTTAGTTCGTTCATTCGTTCGTAATTTTTCAAAGGGCTCACCCGCTCGTTCGTTCGTATGCCCGCTATTTCAAGGTCACTGTTTACCTCCCTCCTCATAGGTCCAAGAAGGTAGTGCCGGATGTCGTTAGAAAATTTTGAGGATATATTATATGTATTATTATTAATTAAGTATTGTGGACCATCTAATAAGATTGTAACTGGGTAATCTTGGCACATTTACAAATTTTATTGTATTGGTAACATACCGGTTCACTGACTTTAAACCCTGTTAATTTGATAGTAAGACGGAGCACAAAACTGAGAAGCGTATATATATATATATATATATATATATATATATATATATTCTTTGTTCATTGCCATATATATATATATATATATGAGCTTGTGGGATTGCGGGCGTACGTGGGACACATGGAGTTGGGCGTGCAGCGAGTACGCATTAGCGGGCTGATTCTGTGTTCCAATTGTCGCCCTTAGAACCCCTGCAGGACTACGACATCCCCAGAGGCCACGCCACCTTTAAATGTACCTCATAAAGGTTAGTAGTATAGCCGCAAAAGGGGAGAGTACAAGAATGTTGCAGGTTATTATGTAATGTTGCAAAGGGGGTGGGGGTTGTTGCAAAGGGGGTGGGGGTGTTGCAAGGGGCATGCAACTTGGGGCCTCCCCCAAGCTATTCCCCCCAAAGGGCCAGAGAGAAAGGAGGAGAGAAAGGAGGAGAGGTGTTCACCTGGCAGGAGCCAAGTGCACATTAAGACTTCAGCCGAGTAGGCGTTGTTTTGTAGGCTCCTAATCAGCCAGAATCAGCCAGTTGACTGAGCCAAGGGGGTAGGGGTACACCTGAAGAAGAGAGAGACGCCTGAAGGAGAGAGAGACACCTGTAGGAGAGAGAGAGAGAGACCTGAAGGAGAGAGAGACGCCTGTAGGAGAGAGAGACGCCTGTAGGAGAGAGAGAGACGCCTGAAGGAGAGAGAGAGAGGAGAGAGACAGACACCTGAAGGAGAGAGAGAGGAGTTCTCCCCCAAGTTATTTTCGTTTTCCTAACCTAAGAGGCCACTAAGGGGTTTTACCAAAGGGCCTGAAAGAGAAGGACCAGAGGCCCTTCCTCGGCTGGGAGCCGAGGTGGAATGAGTCTTTCACCAACTTCACGGTCTTTTATAAGCCTCTATTCTGGCTGAATTGCCAGATAGCGCAATGTGTTCAGTTGCTGAGTTGTCAGATCGCACCATGTATGCAGATGCTGAGTTGTCACATCAAGCCATGTAATCGGGTGCTGATGTGCCAGATCGCACCATCAGATAGCGCCATGTATTCCAGAAATATTAATCATCCATTGTGTAACAATATGACGATAGTTATTCCAATTAAATTCTGTTTAAATACACCTTTATTAATTGCATGCCTTTCCAGTTTTTTTTTGCAATGATCGGATTGCTAGATATATATTATTATATATATATATATATATATATATACATTCTTTTAAACGTCTTATGTTAGGTAAATATATATATATATTTATATATATATATATTATTTATTTTATAACATTTAATTTTAGTTTAGAAGCAAATTTAACATTAACTTCATTGAACTTAAACTTTTCGAAACAAATAACATAGTTTACCTTCGAAAACTTCATAATAGAAAATAATTAATTTTATGGTTAACTAGTTTATTGCGTTTACTATAATTATATATAGTCTTTTAAGCAGCTTATGATACATATATATATATATAATATATATATATATATATATATATATATATCTGAACTCTTTCAGCTAAAGAAGCCTTATATATAGAATTGGTTGTGTAATAGCTGATATTAAACTCTTTTAACATGTTCTGAAAGCACGGCTTATAATTTCCTTCCCCATATCCAATAGCACTTCAAGACATTATTGTATAGAAATAAGGTAACACAAGTACTACAAGAAATAAATCCTAAAATAATTATATAAGACCGAAGTAATGGTCTGGCGTGAATCCAATTAAACTCTGTTTATAAACATTCGAATATCAGTGGGGAAAAACGAACGGAATTGAAAATTTATGAAACAATTCGACGATCGTCATTCCCCAAACCCGTATATATATATATATATATATATATATATAGAGAGAGAGAGAGAGAGAGAGAGAGAGAGAGAGAGATAGGATCTGTAGTTAATCTTACGCGAGGTATGAAAATCAGGAAAAAATGCCAAATGTGTATTATTTTAAAATGAAACTAAACGCGTATTAAATTAAAACAAATGAATTTTGGCTTTTAAGAGATTTATTTATTATAAGAAATTAACTACTCGATGTAAGAAATTAATTATTAAACGCACGCGAAACTGTAATTAATAATTAATGTATTTTTTCTAACGAAGACTGAGTTACCAGATACCACTTTTTACCATTATTATGGTGAGTTGTCTCCAACTAAAAGATTTCGTTGTGAACAGCAGCTCATAACGAGAGACCTTCCCCCCAATCCCTGATAAGTCTCCCTTCACATCAAATGAAGAGAAATTATGAAACACACGCTTGTTTCTTAGATATGCCCACAATTATATATATATATATATATATATATATAGAGAGAGAGAGAGAGAGAGAGAGAGATAGGATCTGTAGTTAATCTTACGCGAGGTATGAAAATCAGGAAAAATGCCAAATGTGTATTATTTTAAAATGAAACTAAACGCATGTTAAATTAAAACAAATGAATTTTGGCTTTTAAGAGATTTATTTATTATAAGAATTTAACTCCTCGATGTAAGAAATTAATTATTAAACGCACGCGAAACTGTAATTAATAATTAATGTATTTTTTCTAACGAAGACTGAGTTACCAGATACCACTTTTTACCATTATTATGGTGAGTTGTCTCCAACTAAAAGATTTCGTTGTGAACAGCAGCTCATAACGAGAGACCTTCCCCCCAATCCCTGATAAGTCTCCCTTCACCTCAAATGAAGAGAAATTATGAAACACATGCTTGTCTGTGCACAAAGCTTATAAAAACCATAATATATTTATATAGTTAATCAATCGAGCCCATCTATATATAGATGTTTATAGTGTTTTACAATAGATGTATATAGTGTTTAACGATTAGGTCCATCAAATAAAGCATTTCAACAATGATTTCACTGTTTCACAAAGATTTACGCATGACTTAAAAATATATTATTGATATGCATAACTTAAGATCAGGATGCTTTTATAGTTTACAGCATCTTTTAAAAGTTTAACTACCAAGTTATAAATTAATTATCAACCGGATTGATTAAAAGTAAAGGCAGCTTTCAATATATTTTAGTAATATAACAGAATTAACAAAGTTACCCAATAAATAATTCGTTAGACAGAAAATGAGTTTTTATAAGGGATGCCCAACTAATTATGACGCATATTAAATTAAAAAATAATAACAAACGTAAATAAAGCGTATATTAAAAATTTTTTCGTTTTATTCTTTCCTTCTTATTGATAACTTATTTAAACTAATCTCTGTATATGTGCTTATTTAATCACAATGATTTAAGTTTAAAAGTAAAAACTGTTTTCTGTGAAAACATGATGATAATTATTTTATTCTGTTCTTCGGAAGAGCTTCAATTCGGTTGCCAGATACCACTTTTTACCATTATTATGGTGAGTTGTCTCCAACTAAAAGATTTCGTTGAGAACAGCAGCTCATAACGAGAGACCTTCCCCCCAATCCCTGATAAGTCTCCCTTCACTTCAAATGAACAGTTTAACATTAGAAAATTCTGAAGCCTGACTCAGTGCCAAAATGAAACACCAAATAATTGTCCCCTAGCGCAATTGGAAAGGTTTTCACCCCACCTTAGACCCACAGTTTAACATTAGAAAATTCTGAAACCTGACTCAGTGCCAAAAGTTTTATAGAAAGGATTCTTTTTCATGAACTATACGAATCACCAAATAATTTTCAAAGGAGAATAAGCATTAAATCTATTGGTGAAAATATATATATATGTTACTCGTCCGGTCCCGTTATAGCGGATTGGTACACGTCATAGCTCCACCCAGCTACATCGGCAGCCAATCACTACGAACATCTGGTCTTTTGGGGCGGAGCTTGGCGATTGTGCATATAAAAGGGGATATTTTCAGTTTGGAGTAACAGTAGCTATTTTCGCGTCAGTGAATAATCATTCCCTCCACCATGGACCTGTACGTCTCCCCAGACTTGTATGAAGAGAGTGATACTGCAGCATTAACGACAATTAGCCTTTTTAATGCGGTTGACCGTGATGAATTATTTACAACGCAAGCCGTAGAAGACATGTGCAGTGACGCTCCTTACAATCCGACGCAAGGGACTACCATAAAATGTAAGTGTCTATAATTAGAATTTATATATGGATGGGGTGTAGTATCTCGTCAAATAGATACTCGCCAAAAATGTCAATCAATGTTATTTTGTTACCCCATTATGCTAAAATCGAAATTTTATGGCATTCAATGTTATTCCTCGAACCAAAGATATCTTCACATAATGGGGAACTGTCTGTATACTCTGTATATGTTTTAAAAGCATTATTCCTTTAAGGTCCGATGAGGATTTGACACGTGTTATACAATCTTTTGAAGAATCTCGGAATACGGGGGATATACTGAACAGTCAACAATGTCACACATCCTCCACCATGGACCTGTACGTCTCCCCGGAATTGTATGAAGAACGTGATACTGCAGCATTAACCGCAATTAGTCTTTTCAATGCGATTGACCGTGGCGAATTATTTTCAACGCAAACCGTTGAAGATATTTGCAGTGACGCTCCTTACAACCCGACGCAGGGGGCTACCATAGAAATGTAAGTGTCTATAATTAGAATTTTATATATATATGGAGATTGTAGTATCTCGTCAAATAGATATCGCCAAAAATGTCAATCATGTTATTTGGTTATCCCCATTATGCTAAAATCGAAATTTTTATGGCATTCAATGTTATTCCTCGAACCAAAGATATCTTCACATAATGGGGATCTGTCTGTATACTCTGTATATGTTTTAAAAGCATTATTCCTTTAAGGTCCGATGAGGATTTGACACGTGTTATACAATCTTTTGAAGAATCTCGGAATAGGGAGGATATACTGATCAGTCAACAATGTCACACCGAAATAATGTAAGTGTTTTTCGATCTTTTTGGGATAAGAAGACAATATATTTTCATAAATTTATTAAATGAAAGAAATCAGTACAATAAACAACCACAGAATATATCGTTACAAATATACGAACAAAAACATTATAATATACAACGAGTACGTACAATTGGAAAACGGTTTTTTATCTGTCTGCATACCATTTCATCGTTTCGACGAGTGTGACACGGGTCAAATAAATTTAAAAAATTTATAAATTCTTTATCATTTGACATATGCATGAGAAATGAGACGCAGTACATTCCGCAAACATTAGTAAAATATCCTTGCATGCGAAATGGGTCCACACAACTTCGGGAATATGTAACTGAGCGAGAAATTTTACAATAATAGGGTCACTCCAGGGTTGAGTACCGAGTGAATCAAAAGTACAGGCGCTGTCTATTTTTAAAATAGACAGCGATCCAGTGAATCCCTTCATTACCGATGATGTCTGTGTTCACAATAAGACTACCGCATTCTCGCGTACTTGGCAAACTCAATGTTTCATTCTTCGCAAACACGCCGATAAATTTGGAACGTGTGACTCGCTCCATTACTTTCTGAAGTGTATTAGCATCCATTTTAAAAGTCAGTGATAACGCTTCTAAATCTATCTACTTCTATTAGGGCTTGCGATTCGAGATATACTAGTACACTAATAGGAGCGTCTATAGGCTTGGCGAATTCCAGCCGCACTGAGATGTTTCCGCTCTGCTGTGGGGTTAAATGGGTATTTACGCTAGCAGATAAGTCAGGTGTAATGTCAAACGGGTAAAGGTTAAATTGATCAATGAATTCTTCCTGCGTTACCCCATTACCAAGCTCATCACAATCACCTGCAATATGGGTCAGATTACTATAGGCTCTGGCACAAAGAGGTAACACAGCGTCTGATGAATAGTCCGTACCCATTGTTCCACCCAAAGCAGTGCCATTAACGTATAGAGTTATATTTTTAAGTCCGAAATTCTCGAATTTAAAGGCACTCTTTTTATATTTTCCATTCACCGAAGCATGGTCCTGCATGCCGATTAATATCCTTTTAGGAAGATTTCCCAGGGCAATGTTTTCTATCTGCTTCGATGCCAACCCTGCAGGAACCGTATATAGTTTGATCTGCACTCTGTTAATAGGATATTTCACTGTAGCGTTTAGTAAATTTTTCTCAATTTCTAGTTGTTTTGGTGAACTTAATTTCACTCGCCGTACGCGGAGGTATGTGTCCATAATGTGAACCACAACGGACTTTGCACCCTCTTCTTGATTCGCATCCAGATTTAAGCAGATCTCAGGACTCGTGCGGGTGAGCTTTATTTTCATATCCACCCCGTTCACAAGCAACTTCTCCTGGAAAGTGAAATCTGTGTGCAACCGTCCAAAACACTCGTATATTTTCTTTTTAGAATTTTTAAATTTGTCCTTTATACTATTTTCATCTTTAGTTTGATAATATCCCTCCGCACTTAAGCCTTCGCTTCTTTGGAAAAGTTGAGGACATTTTCCAAATAGGCTCGTAGATGATAGTACCCCGTGCCTGCCGATATGTTGGTCTGATTTAAATATACGTCACACTGGTTGAATATGGCGTGCAGAAAGTTTGTTTCAGGGTATACAGCATATTTGTCATCGCAGACCGTTCCATCAGAATGGGCTATACGTAGCTTAGCGTACATGTGCACACAGCTTGGATCAAAAAAGTAAGGACCTGAGCTGGGTATCACGAATTCTATAGGTGCACTCGGGGAACTAATTGTGTTTAAAGGGTTAATTGTAATAAAGTCACTGTGCTCAATAGAAACTTGGGTTGGCGGGAGCTCAAAAAGGGACAGCTCCGATTTACAGCATTGTGAACTACATGGGTGGATGAAGCGTGCCATGGCGAAATAGTGACTCCTCTCTCGACAAGTGGTAAACAAACTATGATTCATGAGATCAATATCCTTAGCTTATATCAGTCAAAAAAGTGGTCAACCATAGGTTTCATTCGCTTACAGCATTTCTTTTTTGATAGCCTTTTACGTTTAATACCACGTGACCCCTTCTTCTTCCGGGGAGCCCTCTTCTTCTTCCCGCCACCACGCATTTTTCTCTTTGCATCTTTGATGATTTCGTCCGTGTACGCTTTAAATGTTTTTTTAGAGCTTCTTTAGGTTTAGCCCCGGCCAATATGTCTTCTGCAGTGTTAAGGCCTGATTGTAGCGCTTTCCTTCCAAGGTATCTGGCACCCCTCTTCAGCAAAGGAACAGCCGTACGTAGTATGGATGAAAAAATGGATCCAAGTCCACTACCGCGCTGGTATCGCATCCCTCGATAGACGGTGAAAGGCTTTCTATCCATTATAACTCAGTGCGTCGAAAGTGTAGCTTCACTGTTAAGCTCCCGTTACCGAATGGGAAGTTTTCGCCCTCAATCGTTCTTATATATATTGTGATATTGGTTATTAAATTAGTTGCGACATTCACATAATGGGGTCTGTCATATGTAATACTCAAACTCCTTCCTCTATGGTTGGGGATGTGAGCAATGCGCAGCAGGCGTGCCTGGGTATCCCCAACAAACTGGTGCTCCACTATATTACTGTAAATATAGCACATGTCTGGGGACCTTTCAGCCAATTTCTCCATCTTCAATTGATACATTAATCTGGACAAGTTATACTGTGTCTCGTGAAATGTGTCTCTTTGGAAGGCTGCGCTATAGCGTTGGTTAGAATTTTGAACTTTCTATGTCTTTAAGACGTCTGTTAGTCTTTGATTTTAGGATTAGTGTATGTGCAGGGTTGTTTACGATTCGTATACTAAATCATTCGTAAGGTTTGAGTTTCTTAAACTTACGTTTAAGCCTCTCACAACATCCTCGGCCGAACCATATTGACCCGGCCCTAGTCTTACTTCTGTACTGTAATACCGTGCAATCTTAGTCCGAGCGATGCGCATAGTTTCATCCATAGCTACCCCAGCTTTTTCACACTCGTCAATGTCTCTAAGAATCGTAAAAACGGTTTCTTTATGTTCAATATTTAAAAATACGGTGTCCAGCTGAATTTCGCATATCCCCACCTCATACGAATCACGACCCAATTCAATGTGCCCATGGAGTTCTGTTACAAAGTTGGCTAGTGTGTTGTTAGGGTGTACAGACAGGGACGAGGAGGACGGGAGTGTGACGTAGAAATGGTTAGGAGCCATGTTGCATACTATTTAAGCTTCATTATTGCATCAGCTTTTATATAGGTGTTGAAGCTTTCTGGGTACCCTAGCCATTTCACCAGGTACATTTTTCTCCTTCCTGAACCTTTGCTTCCTAAAATTTTCTCAATTTTAAACACATTTTTTTCTAAATTAAACGCAACTTTCTGCAATTCCTCGCGGTAAAAGCCTCCTGAGATTTCTTCCCCATTCAAATCTTCAATGTAATACATCATTATCTCACCTTTAGGTCTCACAGCCCTAACTTTAAAAATCTCGCGTGTCCATCCTTGCTCAAAACCCTTTGCGAATTTATTCCCCGAACGCGACAGCCTTACATAATCATTGATTTTGAAGCGCGAGAGTGTGGTGGTGGTGGTGGTGATCCATCTCTTCTCGGGAGCGTACCTCTTTCTAAAACTTCGTTAGGTGTTGCCCAATCGTGCGATGGTGTGAGCGGTTGTAGGATGATGCCAATGATTCCAGAATGTCTAGAAATCTGTATGTGTTTTTATGTGTAAAATAACGGTGCATGCGTTCCTTTATGGTGCGCTGAACTCTTTCAGCTAAAGAAGCCTTATGTATAGAATTGGTTGTGTAATAGCTGATATTAAACTCTGTCAACATGTTCTGAAAAGCACGGCCTATAAATTCCTTCCCCATATCCGTACAAAAATAGCCAGGAACCCTGTTTTCTTTTAACATTAGCGTTTTGGTGGCTTTAGCAACTGTTTCAGGTGATTTATTTTTCAGAGGAACTAGCCACAGATATCTAGAGAATACGTCTATTATGAATAGAATGTAGCGGTAACCATCGTTATACACAGAATATCTTTGCATGTCTGTTAAATCTGCTTGCCAAATAGAATCAATCGAGGAAGCCGTTGTCTTGGCTGTTTTAAACCTTTTTCTCACAGGCTTATGAAGCGTATAAGCGTCCTGCTCCCTCAAAAATCTTTCAACATCTTTTTTTCCTACTCCGTAAACACTTCTGTACAGTCTATCTACGCCGCCGTAAGAGGATGGGGTAGAAATGTCATAATAGCGTTTAGTTAATACGTTAGCCATTTGCGTATTTTAGAGGCACGTGGGTAGGGTTGGTTTAACCTCTTCTTGCTCCTCTTCAAAGGTGTTACCGCCGGGGGTGACGGCGCCTTCAATTGTGTCACAGGCGTTGCATGTTCCAAGTCTTTTAACCTGTTCAGATTTCCTATCAACGTTTTAGGGACATTTATTTGTTGTAGTCTTGCTTTAATATGCTTCCATCCTGATGGTGATGGCCTATCCCACTTTCTCACCAGATCATGGACAATGTCTACGATATTCGATCCCTGTACCTTTGATCCTTCCACAATGATCTCCCCTGTATCGGTCCATTGTATGGCGGGATCCTCATTCAATAGATTATAAAGACTTAAGCCTTTACTCCTCAATGTAAGTGGGAGGGTATTTTTTAATACATGTTCGATATGTTGTGTGGCTAATCTTTTTGGTTGGTCAGCTGTGTCGTCGGGCACAGATCCTATGTCGCCATCGTCCCCGTGCTGTGCCTAATAACCACAGGAATCTCTGTAGGGCTCTTATAATTTTCGTACTCGTGAAGAAATTTCTGCAGAGCTTCTTGGTATAAGATTCTTTTCTCATCAGGTGTTTTTTCACTGTTTAATAGGGCTAACAATTCGCTTTCCATTCTTTTAAGTCTGCTTTTACGGGGATCTAGATACGTGTCTGGATTCCTTTGCAGTGAGGCGTACACCTCGTGGGGAATCACTACCACTTTCTTCATTATATTAATCTAGTCAGTAAAGGACAAAACTGAAAATAAGATGGGGAGAAATGACCCTCCTGTTTGTACAATAATTCGTTTTTTCTTCGCTACAGTTTGGCTTTTACGAGCGAGTGCACGTATTATGTTCTTGTAGCGGCGTAGGCGAGCCTTCTGATGGGTTTTCATTGATACATTGCAATTTATAACGTTAAGACAGATTTCACAGATGCATTTTAAAAAGTCGGCATCGATATTTTTAATAAACATCTGCTGCATTGCCCGGGCAGTCGATGATAGATTTTTATTAATTCACGGTATTTCTTTAGTCTCTTTGTCATTCTGGAATATACACCGTTTCAGGCTCGTTTGGAAATATATTCGTTCGCAGAAGCACTCTAAACGTGTTTCGCGGATGAAGGTCGCAAAGCAAATATCCGTAACGCGTGCTTGTAGCTTCTTTATAAACTTCCAAAAACTCCTTACGCTGATTCGGGAACATTTGATTGGCTAATACCCCAATTTGTGATACATCTCTACGTTGCGCGAATAAGACTAGATATTGCGTATTTAACGACACATCGCGCATGTATCTATTTTTGAAAAATAGATTCTGATTGATGAAGAACACGCTTATGTTAAGATGGTGGGAGAATACTGTAAATGTCTCGGCAAACGTTTTATCCATCTCCAACATGAGATCGTCAATTACAATGATTGTATGTTCATTTCCCTTTAACGAATTAACGTCATATACGCCTTTGTGGAACAAAATATCATCTTGGTACTCGTTGAACACTGATTGATACGTCGAATAGCACCATATAACTTTATGCACAAATTTCGAGAACATCTCTCCTTTTCTTTAATGATTTTAAGCATAAACACAGTTTTACCACATCCTGTAGGTCCAGATATAATACATGTGGATGGGCTCGTGAATCTGAATTTTTCTACAGAGTCCATTTCTAACACGTCACACTCCTAAGTGAGTCATTTACAAAATATTACAAATTTTGAGTGCTGATCCTTATATTTCTTCTCCCACAGAACCGTGAATGACGATGAGGTAGAGCAGCCCATCATTACGGATGACCTCGACGACAGTGTAGTTGTGATCTCCTCCCCTGAACCCTCACCAGCGATACCGGTAACACGTCCAAAGCGGAGGTATGAGATACCCACGTCAGGTATAAAGCGACCGAAATACGCGCCTGTTGCAGCGGTAATAGATCCCCAACCCTCAACCTCTTACGCAACAACACCCCCAGCAGCACCTAATATATCCCCTTATTCATCCGCCGCCCCCCGTTCTGTTAAGTCTACAATAATAGAGCCCCAACCAACCTCCTACGCAACAGGGCCCCCATCAGCAGCACCTTCCGCTAATATACCCTAATTCATCCGCCGCCCCCGTTCTGTTGAGGATGATAAACGCTGGAATTGGTGCGCTCCGCAGCCCCCACCCCAGCCTTGACTAGAAATCGGTATAGAGTCAGGGTCGACCCTAGAGTCATGTATAGCAGTGGAATTGAGCGCGGACTACGCCGGGTTGTAGAGCATATTATAGAGTTTGCTCTTCAGAATCGTGACGAGCGTGAAGTCAGGACGAGTCTGTCCTTTGGATTCGGGTCAGATGACGGTGATGTAGACGATTATTGGGTGATAGTGCCATTTAGACGTTTGGCGGCTGAAGATGTAGAATATATATTAGGGCGTATAATGCAAGCCGCCCAAAGTAGTATAGCCTTCAATATGGACAACTTCACGGTAAATATTGACCATGTATACCGTGTTGCGGGTCATAGTGCCATACCGTATACTCTTAACCTCAATTCTCAAGCTATTTATAGACGGCATATAAACGTCGATCGTGGTTGCGGCTTTATAGCAGTACTCTTAGCACGTATGTTTACTGTACAAAATACACGAACTCAAAAAATTTGGTTGCCTACAGTCGTGGAGCGTGCCCGTAAACTAGCTGTAGACTGTGAACTTGAATTTGACTGTAATATGGGTCCTGAAGAGCTGAGAAGGGTAGAACAGGAAATGAATGTCCGCATAGTTGTGTTTGGGCTGGATGATCGTACAAGGCCCCTACTTATTTTAGGATTGTCAGGGACAACGTATCTCCCCATCCGTAATATAAGGTGGCTTTACGCGAGTTATGACAAAAGTCGAAAATATGGGAGACATCATGATTTGTGTAAGGGGTGCCTCGAGTTTGCGGATGATATAGTGAGACATTGTAAAGAATGTCACATGGTATGTGAGCAGTGTAAAAGCACCAAATGTGAAAGCCGTGTAGTTGAAGCTGAGAAGAGAGACTGTGATGTGTGTAGACGCACATTTTTCAATAATAGCTGTTTTGATTTCCATAAATCAATTGGCACGTGCAGGAAAATGAGAATCTGTGAATGTGGTATGTTTCACACAATGGATAATTGGGGAAAATTTAAGCACAAGTGTGACGTAATTCACTGTCCTACATGCCAGGAGGAATATAAGGCGGATGGAGTAAAGCATGTATGTTATATGAAAGATGCTAAGCCTAAAAATAACCCTTGTATAACTGTATACTACGATATAGAAACATATACGAACGCTGAAACCAAAGAGGTAATTCCACATTTACTTGTGAGCCAGACTATCTGTGATGAGTGTATGGATATCGAATGTGACGAGTGCCCCAAATGTGGTAAACGGACAAACGTTTTTAAAACGAATGTCAGCGATAGTCCTGTGAAACTATTTGTGTCCTATATTGTCAAGTTAGCCGACAAGTTCAAAAAAATGACTGTGTATATTCTCGCCCATAACGGGGCAAAGTTTGACACGCAGTTCCTTTATAAGGAGTTGCTTGAACACGAATCCTCTGAGATATTTACAGGTGATCCATTGAAAAGAGGCAACAAATTAATACAGATGCAGATAAGAGGCAATGTACAATTTAAAGATACTTTATTATTCACACCTTGTAAATTAGCAAAGCTACCCAAGGTGATGGGAGTAGCAGCTGAAGTTTCCAAAGGATACTTCCCTTACACTTTCCTCACCAGCGAGACTTTAAACTACGTAGGCCCACCACCCCCCAAACATTATTTTGACTGTATGGATGAACGTGAAGACTTTGATCGATACTACGACAGTTTTAATGAAAGTAACCCTTATAATATAGCTGATGAATGTGAGCGTTATTGCGTGAATGATGTGCGCGTGCTTAGAGTATGTTTCCAGGCCTTTAGAAGGATGTACATAGCCCGTTTCAAATGCGATCCACTGCAAGTCGCAACCACCATCGCATCATTATGTTTTACGGTGTTCAAGAATAACTTCATGCCGAAAGACACCTTAGCCATTATTCACCGAAACAATCCCCGCAGTTACGGGCACAAGGCTATTTACTGGCTCATACACCTACAGCAACAGACAGGTGTATACATAAAGCACGCCCGCAACACGGGTGAAGTACCCATTAAGATTAATGGACGTGTTTTTTGGGTTGATGGGTTAAGTGAAAACCGTGTCACTGGTGTGAAGACTGTGTACTCCTTTAACGGTTGCTGGTGGCATGGATGCCCCCGTCCTGAGTGCGGAATCACCGGAGATATCCACGGTAGGTCTCCTGCCGACTGTCTTGCATCGACCCGCACCCGCGATCAACTTATAGGATCACAGTTCACTCACAAAGTCTTGTGGGAGCATGAATATGATGCACGGATGGAGACAGACGAGGTGTACCGTGAGGAAATAAAACGATCAAGCGTTCAATGGTGCTGGATCCTCTCAAATGTGGTGATAGCTTGTTTGGAGGACGTACAAATCCTTTCAGACTATACTTTCCCACCTACGGAGGGCGTGAAGCTCCATTACTACGATTTCTGTTCTTTATACCCATACGTGATGAAGAGCAATCCGTACCCCGTGGGCGCTCCTGAGAAACTGGTGGGACCTAGCCTACCCTCCATCAATGAATTTTCAAAAAATTTGAATGATCGTTACTTTGGGCTCTCTTTCGTAGACGTACTCCCCCACGCAATTTATGGATGCCGATCTTACCTGTCGTTATCGACGACAAGCTCATGTTTCCCCTGTGCGTGAAGTGCGCGGAAGAGGATAACGGCGAATGTAACCATATACCCCACCAGCGTAAGATCAGAGGCGTATATACAAGTCCTGAGTTGGCCCTAGCCGTGCGCCATGGTTATAGAATACTGAAGATACATGAGGTGTGGAGGTTTCAGAAGCTACCCAACCTTTTCACACCATATATAAACACCTTTTTGAAGGATAAGGTTGAGGCATCAGGGTATCCGCGAGGAGTTGATACCGAAGATGAAAAGTCTGCCTATATTCAACGTTACCGCGACCGCGAAGGTATACAACTTGATCGTGTCCAAATTGTAAAGAATCCTGGCAAGCGCTTTAGTGCAAAGTTGTGTCTAAACAGTCTATGGGGAAAATTTGCGCAGAATACCGGCAGAGGGAGCATTCATTTGGCACAAAGTTATAGCGATGTCTGGGATTATGCCAATGCCCCGATAAAGAGGTCATGGAGATCGTAAATGTAGGTAATACTTACGTAATAAAGTACAACAACACTGAATTTGCCACAGATACCTCAAGGGTTACAAACATACCTGTGGCCAGCTTCACAACAGCCTACGCCCGTATAAAACTTTGGGGTCTATTGCATTCTCTTGGGCGGAGAGTATTGTATGCCGATACAGATAGCGTGATATTCACAGAGAGGGAGGGTGAATACATGCCCACTATTGGGGAGTTCCTCGGCGAGCTCACTGATGAGATCAAGGATGAGTATGGGGACAACGCATACGCCGACTCTTTTGCCTCAACAGGACCTAAGACTTATGGGGTACGGGTCAGGGTGGGGGAGGAAATGAAATATATCGTGAAGGCAAAGGGTATTACGCTCAACCATGCGAATCGGGAGGTTGTTAACTTTGAGTCGTTGAAGGATCTAGTATGTTTGGATGAACAACCTCCCCAACTAATTGTAGGCACCCACAATTTTCGGGCGCAGAAGCTGGGGGGCGTGAAGGAACTTAGGGGTACGATGGTGTGCCGTAACACCTATAGGAAACGTTACCAGTTACCTGGTACCTATGATACCGTACCCTTTGGATACCAATGATGCTTCTAACTCACACGTCTTGTATATAATCGTATCTATTTGTAAATATATATATATATATATATATATATAACTTGAATATCTCGTTTATTAAATCGTATTTGTAAATATATATAACTTGAATATCTCGTTTATTAAATAAATCATGTTTCAAATAGCGTTTCACTTTCTCCTTTGTGTGTGTGTGTGTGTGTGTGTGTGTGTGTGGTGAAAGTTCTAAGCTCCGCCCACTGTAAGACCGTGAGTCATGCTACTATCTGGGAGTCCCTGCGTGGTCAGTCGACCGCAGTAAGCCCGAGAGATCAGACGTGTATTCAGATCAGACGTGTATTCAAATGGCTACCTTTAATATTGCTTGTACAACGTTTACGAAATGGTATTCAGTAAAGTGCCAGGATGTGGTGGATACCGAAAAACTTCCTATTCATCCCTCCTATGCCTCTTTTAAAAACACATTGGATTGTGCGAAGTTCCAAGATGTACAAATACTCTACGGATGTTCTGGTGAGACCGTTGAAGGCTTTCGTTGCACAGACGATGTGCTGAAGTATACTGCAGAGCTAAACTTTATAAAGTCTCACATACACCGTGAAGTAAAAAAACAACGCGTGCAGAAGAGAAGCAGCAGGTATGGATAATGAGTCTTGCTGATGGGTGGTGTGACAAGCGGTATTACGTCATGCTACACCATGTCGATTACTCATACCCTACGACTGAAAATGTGAATCTCGTGATCATGGACAATCTTAAGTATTTTTATCACTATATTAACGTATATCATGATGAGGTTCGTAGTGAGGTTGTGGCTAGTGCCCTGCGTGAATTTTTAACAGAGTTTAGAGACGAGTATCGTTTGATGGGCAGAAAGGAAAAATATGAACATATGTTCCTCTCAAATAGTGCGCCTGAGTGTGGAGATGTTTAGTAAAACATAAAATGTTCCTAGTTCTTATCCAATGACACCACATTCGAGAGGGCTCACTGGGGCAACGGACACTTCAGGTAATGGTGCGGACGCTTGAGGTGGGTCGGGGGCAATCTCCTCAGGTTGCCCTTGTGGCGGGGCAAATATTGTGTGGGGGTAATTATGTGTTGCTTCTAAGTAAACAAAACGGGCTTTATGTAACACAGTGGCTGTACACAAACACACACACAACACACACACCCCTTGGCTCAGTCAACTGGCTGATTCTGGCTGATTAGGAGCCTATAAAACAACGCCTACTCGGCTGAAGTCTTAATGTGCACTTGGCTCCTGCCAGGTGAACACCTCTCCTCCTTTCTCTCCTCCTTTCTCTCTGGCCCTTTGGGGGGAATAGCTTGGGGGAGGCCCCCAAGTTGCATGCCCCTTGCAACCTAGGTTGGCAACAAAGGCCAGTACTCTTTTTTCTTTATTTTTTTACTTTTTTTTCTTTTTTTTCTTTTTTTATTTTTTGTAATTTTTTTTGCAACACCCCCCACCCCCCTTTGCAACAACCCCACCCCCTTTGCAACAACCCCCACCCCCTTGCAACATTACATAGTAACCTGCAACATTCTTGCACTCTCCCCTTTTGCGGCTATACTACTAAGGTTGATGAATTTTCCCCTTAACCTAACCTTAGGGTAGGTTAGGTTAACCTAATCTTTCCCTACCTCCATCAAATACACCTCATAAAAGGAAGTGAGAACCGCGTGGCGTCATCATACCAAAATTTTTCGTAAATGTAGCTCATAAACGGACGTGAGGAACTGAAAGAGGAAATTCTCAAATCCATCCATTTGTCTACCTGGATGCCTCTACATTACTAAAACGACTACACCTGAAACACATTTATTCATATTACATAAATAATATGTATATACTTATTTCATTCGTTATATAAAAAAAGAATGAGACTGTTTTATCGCCTAGAAACATCTCGAGTGTAATGTCACCAATAAGGTTATTTGAATTTTGGCTTCTGACTTCTATAACAAAAAGAGTCGACATCAAAATATGATACTTCTTTATCCTTCATTATACAAAAGACATCAAAGAATTACCATAAGAGAGGAGAGGCTTAACTTTATTTCCGGGTAGCTATAACCTCATTTTAAGAGGTGAAAAATTTCGACTTAAAATTTTTATACCTTTTTTATTTGCGATGAAAATTATCCGAAGGGAAATATGTAATCAGCGATAATTTTTTTTTTTTGGACATATATAGAATTTTTTTATTTCGCTTTAGCTTTTTCTTGGTGTGGGCTGCGAAAGTACAATATTTAATTCTTAGAAGGAAATGTGTTGTTTGTTTTGGGTAACAAAATGCCTGAAAACACACACACACACACACACACACACACACACAGAGTATACATATATACATATACAGTGCTTCTTTTTGCTGGGGCACACCTTTTAATGAATTGACAGCAAAAATAATCAAAACTTAATGATTTTATCTTTCATTTACAACTCTACTTGGTTTTTACCGCAGTTTTAATTGTTCAGTGGCCATAACCACCACCCTACCTTCATTTATTATTATATATATATATAATATATATATAGAGAGAGAGAGAGAGAGAGAGAGAAAGATATGAGAGTTCCGCTACCACATTTCCAGAAAGAAGCGCTATATATATACACAGTATATACACATTGAGGGATGATCAAAATAATGGAAAAACTCGTTTCTTTGGTGCCGCAGTTTCAGATATCAGTGATGGTGTCTTATACTTGGTTGATTAAATCGATGTATGGATTCATATTATGTTCATATAAATTTTTTATGTTCCTGCAGAATAAATAAAACAGCACTTGTAAAAGATTAATTGACTTTGAAAGTGGCGTGATTGTAAGAGCTCGTTTGATCGGTGTTTCAGTGAGTAAAGTCGCAAAGATTATATATCAATGCATTTCGACAATCCGTCATCAAAGTAAATGAAAAAGTACATAAAAAGACAATAGTTTTCCATTGTTCTGTCCAACTCCAACTTCATTCGAGGTTTTGCACTGGTTGGTAACCCAACTTACTCACTTTTCTTCTTGATCGATAACAGTTACTGAAGATTATAGTTAAGCTCGCACCAAAGTTTTGATACAGCAGTCTTTGGTTCACTGTTCACAGCTCACGATAAGGACCCTCTGTGACGTTATGTCAGTGTTACTTTTCGGCCACTATTGTGCTAAAGTTTTTTTTTTTTCATTTCCCTCCACAAATTCATTACTTTGGTGACTGGTCCTCGAGATGCATGAGCAATCTTGACGACTTTTGTTACCGAGTCATCAGACAAATGGAGTCCTATTATCATTCCGCTTTCAAATTCAATTAAATACTTTTCAAGTACCGCTTTTCATTTATTCTGCAAATACAGGAAAAACCAACATCAACTTATTAAAACAGATGTTCTCAACATAATACACATCCCTGTATCGACTTATAAAGTATATGACGCTAGCTATCAATGATATCTGGAACTACAACACCGAAAAAACCAAGTATTTGCATTATTCTCATCAACCCCAACATATTATATATAGTATTCACGCGGCTATCCGTGAATCGAGTTAACCATGATATACTAACTGTGACCATTGTGCAATTATCCTAATCATGACATCGAGTTAACGATGATTAGGAGCGGTGTTTATATCTGCGGCTCACCTCCCTCCAGCCCACGACAACGCGCCTCAGTCAGTGCCTCTCCACGCTTCATGGAGTACACATGCACGTTTGTGGATTAATATATTTTCATGTCTTGTGGTGAGTACACACTACTGAACTGTAACTGTAACTTAATTATACTGTAATACAATAATACTGTGTGTAGTGGCGAGCGAGGTGGGAGGCCAGTCAGTGGTAGCGGGCAGCAGCGCGACTGCACCACCCACCCACATGCGGGGTATACTGAATTAACCGTGAAATCGGGTTATCTGTGATCACGGATAACTGAGTGAATATATATATATATATATATATATATATATATATATAATGCTAGTCCTAGCAAGTCACTTATATTCAAATTTATCTGTACTTTTTAGTACAATTTCAAAACATACAATAATGTACTTTACTTGGGTTGTATGCAATTGAATAAGACTTTATATGAATTTTACAAACTCGGAAAAAATTGAAACAAAATAAGTCTAACAAAACCGGCAGATAATATGGCAGTCGATTATTTGCCGAGTGAATTTAATGTACGTCGTCTCTTTGTCGTACGTGAGAAACACTTGTGGAAGGAGAAAGTTAAGGCAGGCTCAGCAAAAGCACGCATAATTTACCCCAACAACAATGCTGATCTGGACAAAAGGAGAGAAATGAGAATAATTACTGGGAAGGCGTATGAACGGGAAGAAAGGCCGGAAGTTGTCCGGAGAAAAAGACCGAGTTGTAATGAGTTAATATTTTTAACTTATGAAATAACATTCGTAGTTTTTCGTCGTAAACGTAGTTATAGTTTGCACACTGTGAGTCACGGAAAAAAATTTGTTCTTTACAATTAAACAAACATAAATGGTGAACCAAACATCTGCACTTGATTAATTTCACATTCGCACGAAGGTCGAGAAGCTTATAAAGAAAAATACTCGTACTATCGATTCAAAAAAGTCCTGTCCTCTCATTTTATGTTTCTTACCGATAAATATCAGTAAGAAATATAGTGTTTTACTTAAGGACTTTTTGAATCGATTATACGTAATTTATGGTATATTCCAACATTTTTCCACTTTTTCTTCAAACGTTGAAGATGGTTCACATAACAGGAGTAGTGTGTCCATTAAAGTCACATAACGTTAAGCGACCTTCTAATTCTCTAAACCAGTGGTTCCCAACCTCAGGGTAAATGACAACTATTTTGTGGGGTAATGACACGCGATCCAGACATTATAAAAACTAATAGTGTTGTAATCCAGAAGTTATAAAAAATAATATCTAATGTTTGGAGTAATGGAGTTGGATTAGAATTGGATTTTGGGTAACCATACAAAAAAGGTTGGGAACCACTTCTTTAAACGGTCCAACCGAATTCAGTGGTGGAAGGCAATACATAAAAACTTGACATTTTGATAAAAAAGTCAAATTTTAAGTCATTTTATACATAATGGTAATGTTTCTTATGGGTTGTTTAGCCTTCTTCGTAACGACAAAGGTCATGTGACAAAGTGGAACTAAAGTTTTACGTTGAATCCGAATCACGGGTCGTTACATCATCTGCACGCAGAGAGTGGTCACCCAGCCAACTACTGAACAGATCCAACGTCGATTCACCTCGTTGATCTACCAGGAAGCGGTGTTGTGATGTGACCACGGCATAACCGAGTGTATATACAGTATATATATATACACAGGGTGTTTCATAACATATAGGACGCACTTTCAGGATGGATTCAGCACCTGAAAACAATGAAAAAAGCTTAATAAACATATGCCCGAAATCGCTTTGTTTCCGAGTTACAGCCCGTTTTGTGTTCCAGCAATTCTTTCCGCAAGCTGTTTTCAAACACTGCTTGCCGACAATGTTTGTAAATGTGTACGAGACTTATTTCATGTATGGACTTGCCAATTGTAATGTTTCGTACACTGTATGACATGTTTCAATATCGTTGAGTGTAGAGCCACCAGTCAGTCAGAGGTGCATCGCGGTGTTTCACTGTTCGTATTCGTAACTTTTTACCGTGAAAAAAAACCCTTAAAAGTTTTTGTGCTATTCAGTGATAGTGTGCATTTGAAGTGAGACTGGAGGCTTATTCAAACAAGAAGTGGCAGACATGCATCTCATGTATGGACTTGCCGAGTGTAATGCGGCCGCAGCAAGACGCCTGTATGTGGAAAGGTTTCCGAATCGCCGTCTGCCAGATAAGAAGACCTTTTAGAGAATAGACGAGCGTCTTGGTGTGACAGGGTCATTGAACAAGCAAGTTTCAGATGGTGTTAGACCAATCAGCGTCAGAACCGTTGAGTTGGAGGAGCGGGTCCTGAATCGCGTGGAGGAACAACGATTCAGGAGAATTTTATAGGAACAACAGTTTTACCCGTATCATATTCAGAGAGTACAAGGCCTTACTGAAGCTGATTTCCCATCACGAGAGGCTTTTTGTACTTGGTTCCCTCAACAGTGTGCTCGCGATCCTCTTTTTCTTTTTCCTCCGTGTTGTTTACTGATGAGGTTGCCTTCACAAGAAATGGCGTGATCAATTTTCACAACACTCATCACTGGGCCGAAGAGAATCCGCATGCCATCATCCAGTCAAGGCACCAACAACAATTTAGTATCAATGTATGGGCAGCACTTATTGCCGACAACTTAATTGGTCCTCTTGTTTGGCCTGGAAGATTAACAGGAGAATCCTATTCCAAATTTTTAAGGAATGATTTAAGCGATTTACTAGATAAAGTTGCTCTTGGTGTCCGACGTCGTATGTGGTTTATGCATAACGGCGCTCCGCCTCATTTTAGTCGAGTCGCCAGAGACTATTTGGATGACCACTTCCTTGATAAGTGGATAAGCCGTGGAGGACCCATTGCGTGGCCTGTTCGCTCCCCGGACCTGAATCCACTCGATTCTTACCTGTGGGGGTCATCTGAAATCTATCGTTTACGTAACACTTATTGACAACGTTGAAATGCTTCACCAACGTATAGAACAAGGATGCCAGAAAATCCGAGCAATACCTGGAATGTTTGAACGCGTCAGGTAGTCTATGACGAGGCGTGTTCCGGCGTGTATTCAAGCGCAAGGCGGTCATTTTGAGCACTTCCTTTAAAGGTAAGGCGGATACTTGCTGGAACACATAACGGGCTGTAACTCGGAAACAAAGCGATTTCGGGCATATGTTTATATAAACTATGTTCATTGTTTTCAAGTCCTGAATCCATCCTGAAAGTGCGTTCCACATGTTATGAAACACCCTGTGTGTATATATATAACGTTTGTGTGTGTGTGTGTGTGTGTGTGTGTGTGTGTGTGTGTGTGTTTTATGATGTGTGAATGTTTCATGGTTTATATGATTAACGCAAAACTAGAAGTGAAATGTGTTTTGTAAGTGTCGAAATATATTTCCATTGGCATTAAATTAGAGCAATTTTCCATCAGTGCTCCAATGCCATCTTCATTTTGAAGATAATATTCTTAGAGCAATTTAACCAAAAAGCCTTTCCAAAGGATTCATGAATTATGCATGATCTTTTTTATTAGCGTTGGTAGAGAATAAATCCACATAGTAAAATAAACTTATATAAAATATAAAAAAGTAACCCTATGGGCGCTAGAAACCATATACAGTAGCACACGCACACGCACAAGTGTGTACATACGCTGGCAAGAAGTTTCGTAAAGCGGGAGTGCAAAAATATGGGGGAAAAAAGGGCACAAAAATGGAGAAACGCGAGAGGAGGGAAGCATTAAAAGCGAAAAAAACTAAAAATAAGGAAAGATACGAAGGGGTTATTCTTGGGATTATGAGAGATGGTTGGGTCATCTGAAAAGGAAAATCAGGCATTCGTATGCAAAGAGCTTCGATGAAACAGTCTCTTTACCAAAGAGTTTGGGTCACGGCCCGAAACGAAATCAAATTTGCCAGATTACAAACTTATCATATGTAAAACCCAACACGCAAAAAATGAACATTAAATCTGTCGATAAAAGAAAAAACTTGCAGAAATATTTGAATGAACCATATACACGTAATAAATAAACTTCGCAAAAGCTTCAAAATCCATTAAAGCACTTAAATATAAATATTCAAAATTTAAAAATCTTTATTCAGGAAAGAATACAAGTGACAGAGTTTTACAATTTTTAGATATTTGATATGACATTAATATATTCACAGTACTCTAATCTAAATATGCCGTTGGAAGCATGAAGGCTTTTGCAAAATTAATAGCATTTAGTTTATCTATTACATAAAAAAGTGAAAGTGGCAAGTAATAGTAATAGTGATAACAAATAATAATAATAATAATAATAATAGTAACAATACAATATAAAGTTTACAAAATTTTAAATTAAATAATTTATTGCATATTTAATATAAAATAAATGATGATTAATAAAAAATAAAAAAGAATAAATTACGAAATTAAAAGTGCTTAATGAAAGTAATGTATTTTAAATGGATTATTATAAGATGGGAACTTCTTTACTATGGTAAAAATGGCAGTAGTGAACTTATACATCAGCAGGAGCTAATGAAGTGCTTTTTCAGTGATTTGCAAAATACATTTAGTGATGAAGCCTGCCTGATATGCATGGAAATTGCATTCCATATATCTGCTCCTTTGAAAGAGTGCATTTTCTGCAGTTTCTATTGTATAATTAGGTTTGTGTATAAAATCACTGGGGAGTCTGGTGTTATAACGATGATGTATTTGATAGGGATGATTGCTCTTTGAATGGGTGATGTACGTTGATTTTTACTGATAACTTTCAGCATATTGACAGCAACATTGAATTTGTATAAGTTATTTAGTTTTAAAATATTTAGTTTTTTAAACGGTGGGGAAGTGTGACTTTGTCTGTTGTCATTATTCGAGAGAGTTCGCAGACATTTTTTATGAATGACTTCCAAAGGATGTTTTATATAGTTCTTTGAGTTGTCCCATGTTGTAATGCCATATCATTAATGTGTTTAGTTTAAATAATATGAAGAGAAATTTTGTATTTTGGATTTGATATGTTGTACATGACTTCTGAAATTTATTTTTTCGTCTAAATTAATGCCAAGTACCTCATTCACTCTTGTAGAAGTAGTATTTCCAATTTTTATTTGACAGTTTGTATTAATATATTTTGTGGTAATAATCATATAAGATGACTTTGTCAGGTTCAATAAAAGTTTATTAGCGCACAT